>CAESWR010001521.1:144646-166137 GCA_903171835.1 Mullus surmuletus | reverse complement strand
CTCTCCCTCCCTGTTGTTTACCACCGCATGACACAATTGGAGACAGTTCATGTGATACGTAACGCGAGGGCGCCCCTAGCGGCGGCCGGCGATATTTGCCACTGATTGCGCCAGGGTGGACTCCGCGCACGGTCACTTTCCAATTAAAGCCCCCGGCGTCACAGGTATCATACAAACCGGGCTGTTTCCAGCCGGATCCCGGGTGTGAGTCGCCGGTTCCGGTGTGTGTGTGGACGGACCAAAGACAGGAAGAGGGGAAACACACACACACGCATATACACACACGGGGGGTTGCCAGTTCGTGGGGCTGAGGGCTGTACCCGTGGCTCATGCGCCTTATCTGGGATCAGTTTGCGGATAAGTTGTGATGATTGTAGTTTCCCCCCCCCCCCCACAATGGCGCAGTCTCGACCCCCGCTCTCCTCCCCTCGATCCGCCGCTAATCCAATGGCTGTTTGCGCCAGGAAGGGTGGAGGGGGGGGGAGCGGAACGGAACACCCGCAACCCACGTTTCTTCTGGATCCAAACTTGGGGAGCAAACCCCCCACCCACCCACCCAGGGTATAAAGTGTCGGTCTCTGCTTTGTTAAAGTTTTTGAGGAGGGGGTGGGGTGTGTGGGGGGGGGGTCTTCATCACCCAAGTTAAGTTGAGGCGAGAAGAAGGATGCGGCCGCGGGCTCGAGCGCTGGTCACCGCGGTAACGGGCGGTGATGCTGCGGTGCTCGGCTCGCCTCTGAGCCGGTGTTAATAACCAAGGGCACGGCTACGGGGGCCGACGTGGACCGCTGCGGCTGCTGCGCTCGTTCTCTCACACCGGGTTTTTTACTATTTGCATTTACCAGCCAGGTTTTTGATATATTTGAACCCATCTGCGGGGGGGGGGAGGTTTTTTTTTGGGGGGGGGGATGTGTGTCCTGGGTGGCTGCGCATTACGCACCACTCCTCCGTGACATAAGCCTTATATAATAAACCCCAAAGCGTTATGATTTGAACGTGCCATTAGCTTTGACGCCGTTTTGCGCCACTTGCGCAAACAGCTGCATGTCTCCACCTTGTGACGTGCTGCGATGATGATGTCAGCTGGGGCTCCGTGCGCAAAGCGGGTGGTGCTGGGGAGGCTGCTTAGCGCCTCTGCGAGGTGCTGATGTGGCCGGGCTTCGGGCTCCGGGCTTCGGGCTGGCGCAGATGCTTCAGATGCGTGGCGTGGCCCACCTCCTCCGTGAGGACCACCTGGTGTTGACGCTGGCGTGCAGGGCCTGGTTTCTTCCCCCGGACCCTCGTTTGTCGCCCCTCAAACACGTGAACGCAGGCGGGCTCGCAGCTCTGCATTGCAGTCTGAAGTTAGACCAAGCTCCTCAGCACACTCACTACACAGTTGCTTTGCACATAGACCCCCCCCCCTCCTCCTCCTCTACCTCCTCCTCCTCTCTTCTCTGTCTCCCCACCACCATCACCTCTGTTAGTGTATTTCCAGCCCTTTTAGAGGCTGCGATGCGTTTGTTTCGGAGGGATGCGCAGTCCAGTAACTCAAACTTTGTCTTCTGAACAGTGTGGTTTGCTCGCAGTGAAGTCAACGGCTGATTCTGACAACCGTTTTGACTCCCATCCTGTTTCTGAACAGTGGAGAACAGCTTAGTGCTCTTGAATGACCTGCTCTTGTAGCTTGTGCTTCCTATCACATGGTCCCCCCCCCCAACTCTTCCAGCTTGAGTGTTTAGAGCTAGAAAAAACTACCCCTTGCATGGTGTTTTTCACCGATTTTGAGTATGATTAGTGTATTGAATACACATAGATAGATATTTTGTATGCATCTGATGAATTGCAAAACTGCAATGATGTTAAATGAAACACAACGTTTAAGTAATCTGAAGTAACACACTTTATCGCTGCATTTGCTCAAGTACACTTAGTTTGGAACGATCAATAATTGTAGGTGACCACACATAAAGTGAGTCACCCAGAAGCTGCGATTTCGGAGTCAAAGTCTACTTGACGATGTCACACATTGCAGTGGTGGGCAGCATTCCTCATTTTTGTGTACATGTGAATGCCCAAAGAGCTAAAATGTCCATTTGTTCTGAACACCAGCATGCGGTATATAATATGGTCAGAATAGATGCGTAATTCCTGTGGTATATAATCAGTTCTTACACTGTTTTGATATTGAGATTGGAATAGCGGGAGTGGGAGCTACATGTCATTGTAAGAAGCATGTCTTTGGTTCATTAAGTAGCTTTTTTAAAATTGCAATAACAACCCCTTCCAGTAGGTGGTGCAGGATGTAGTTTTGTTGTAGCTCTTTTGGTGAACTTGAGTGTATGAGATACACATTTGCAGTTAATTAAGGTGTCCTTAATCTATTTAATTAACCTGTATATGTCCGTTTATATGCATGTGGGCTCTAATGCTTGAGTTGCTTTATCGCAAGGATTTTCAGTGCATTTTTCTGACGGCTTATTTGGCATTTTTCCAAATATGTTGTCAGGATTTTTTTCTTTCCCAGGAGAACATTATACAACCTAAATGCTTAATCTGTATGAAGAAGGCTGGATTTTGAAGCCAGCATGCCACCAGTTTAAAGTATGATTAAAAATGCTAAAAAGTCAGAGCTCTGTATGATTAAAAATGCTAAAAAGTCAGAGCTCTCTCCATGATGCAGCTCTGTGGCTTCCACTGGAGGCACCCTGGAGTGTTGGGGCCAAAATGGCCGCTGCAGTGATGTCAGAGCACTGACCCGGCCTCCTCTGTAGCTCGAGCTCAGGCTGTGCTCTGACGCCAAGAATCAGCTGCTTCGAGGCTCTTCCTGCTCTGTGTGATTGTTTGGGGTGAAGAACGTGGTGGCAAGAGGATCAATGTCTGCACAGAAGCCTGTCTTGAAGCTTGTGCCTGTTTGTGAGTGTGTTCTGTGTGCTGCTGTCAGCAGCGCCATGATGTGACACATAAAAGGGACATTTTGACAGAAACGGATCAGCATGCGTGCAGACATTCCCTAAAGTGCTTTAAATAATGTGACACCGAGTAAGACGACATCTTTTTCAGATTTCTGCTCCTTTTGAACTATATAGATACTCAACAGGCACACATTTGGTAACATTTACATGTCGATTGGATTCATTTGCAATCAAGCAGTGAATTTGTTTCCGTATAAAAAAAAATGGTTAATAGCTAAACCATTTGAATCCTGGTCAACTAAACAGCACCCAGATGTAGAGCACGGAGAACAAGTCCCTGTGGTGGTGGGCCTTGCCGTCACCAGGGCAACCAAGGTGTAGCTTCGCCGGTTGCCGGAGCAACAAGAGCGAAGCTGTGTAGAATGACACAAGGGGAGGGAGGACAGCAGGTGAGAGAAGGAGTGCAGTGCTGGGCGGGTAGTTGGGTAAGGAGGCGCCGCAGAGAACGGGAAAGAAAGAGGATGAAAGGAAGAGACGTGGTGGTGGGGAGGAGGAGGAGGAGGAGGAGGAGGAGGAGCGAAGTTTCCCTGTTGCTGAGCAGGCACGTAGCCGCTCTGTAGAGTGTGAGTGGAGACATAGCCTCTACTGTTAACTCTGCCGAGCCTTGGCCACCACGCTGTAGTGTTTTCCTGTGGCAAAAGCAACTTGCTTTATAAGCACAAAGCCCTTCACACACCTTAATCTGTATCAAATCAAGGCTCCTCTGGAAAAAAAACAATAAATTGATCCGGCAGCAACATTTTGAAAATGTGCAAGTTGGAACATTTCAAAGATGCAGGTTTCTTTCTTTTATTGTCAAAGGTTGTGTTTAGAATATTAGAAAGTTAATCAAATGTAGCCGCCATGAATGATTTGATCATCAAAACGTTGGCTGCCGATAAGTCACTTGGTGTTCTGCTGTAGCTGTGTCTTAATTGTCTTCACTTTATTACATTTCTTCTTTGAATTTGGGAAGATAAGTGATGTAGTTGAACTGTTATAACTGGTCTGGATGTGAAGGAGAATTATTCTGCCTGCCTGTCCAGCAGAGGGTGCTCTAAAAATTCATTCCCAGCTCGACACATTGGTACCTGATTGACTCGTCAGTCAGCTAACGCGGTTTTGTTGGCTGCTGCTGCAAAATGGAGGAGGCATGCTGTCCAATGACTGGCAATCGCAACAATAAAAAAAACTACAGCGTGGACGGCAAAGTGGCTAACAAGGCTGTTGACTTTCTAAAAAGCAGCTGTTAACTTTCTGCCTGAGAGAGGCAGCAAAGACGTACAGATGAGTGTCAAAGGTACATTCAAATATTTTCAAATGTATTCTCTTATTTCCAATTCATTCAAACTTTATTTGTGTGGGGCGGGTAAGAAAAAGAACTTACTAACTGCTCTTACTAACTGGACAAAAGCAGAGCCACATCAACATCGTCTCATGGCATGAAATGAGTCCAGTTGTGGTGCGAATCGGGTTTGAGAAGTTTTTAGACACGTTAAAAATGGAGGGACCTTTGTGCTCTTTTTTGTAGCAACTGCCTTTAAACTCTCAGCAGTGAGTGGTCTCATAGTCGTGGTCACAGTGCAGGTCTTGCACCACCAAGTCCTCCATTCTTGTATCTCCAGCCGTGCTCTGAAGAGAAGTCAGAGTTTGATATTGGGAGCTCACATCTGGGTCGTGAATCGTTGTAAATTAGACCTCTTATTTTAATGAAGGTATTGTTTCTCTCATCTCACGCTACCAAACAGGCTGGATGTCAAGAGAGTTCGCTCTGTGCATCGGTCTCAGCACCTGGGCGCATTGGTTCCATAGCGGAATGAATGGCGTGAACCCTCCTGTCAGTCATCTAGTGTCTTTGTGTCATTTGGGGGGGGGCGCTAGCATACACACACATTGTAAGTGGAATGTCAAGAAGGTTTCACAAGGCTCACTGTTAAATGCTCTTAAAAATGATCGTTTGTTGCTTTTTAAAGGGTTTACTTGCATTATTATACCATATTATCATTACATTAGTTAAAAAATGATCTCAAAGGAAGGTTGACCATATTATCGTTTATCGTCAAGAATTTGTGGGACAATATATCGTCCATCAAAATTTGTTAACGTGAAAAGCGTACTAACTGCCCAATGATGATTCTACCATGTTCGCCTGCAGTGGGTGCTTCCAGTTGCTCTGTCTTCCTTCAATGTGTTTGATATGAGTTGATCAATGAGTTTTATGACTGATAGTTGCACTGTCCGGAGTGTACCCTGTGTCTTGCCCACGTTATGAGGCAGGGATGACGTGACGCAGCTGAAAAATGCCTTGCAATTAAAGGGATAGGTCACCCAAAAATGAAAATCCACTCATTATTTACTCAATGATCAATGTCACCCCGCCCCAGAGAGTAGCATGAATCTTTATTTTTTGTTGAATTATCCCTTTAAATTTTGTCCTTATGATCATTTTTGGTGGCACATTTTGGACTTTATATTCAGTATAATGCCATTTCTGATAGGAATCTTTCTTACCGCCCTAATTTATCATTTAAAAAGTCGGAAAGAAATGAATTCAAGGATTGTCCAACTGAAATGATTGGCCTCATATTCTACCATGCTGTATCGTTTGTGAGTCAGGGAGGAAAAAAATCCTGGGTTTTGATCATGTAAGCAAACGTATCGCTCATGCTTTCATAGAGGTTTGCATTGTTACTCATCAAGCGTTATAATAGCTGGCAATACATGACACTGCTGTGTAATCATGCACATCTTTCTTGGAGAAGCAGTGTAGACAATGACTGAATGATCCAAGCATTCATTGTCTTTCACCTTCTTTTGACGGAATTTGTCCATCCTAGGGATCTCTTCTCTTGTAACTGATATTTGGAAAATGAAGCAAAAACTGCAGCCATAGACTAACTTGTGAAGCATACCCATCAATAATTCACTAATAAAGACATAAAAGCAGTAGAAGCTGCAGCTGTAACGCTGGTAATGAGTTCATTAGGCAAAAGGAGGCTTTGTGGGTGGGGAGGAGGGGGGGGGTTGCCTCAGGGGACACCTGAGCTACCTGTACAGCTGTCAGACACCATAAAACTAATCACTGCTGCTGCATTTGCCCAATTGTCTCTGCCTTTTGTTTGCGTTGCCAGGTGGTTGCCTTAGCGATGGACGGGGAGTCAGAACCAAACCCTGCCGTGGCGGAAGAGGCGGGGGAGCAAGCGGAGCCCATGGACGCCACTCCCTCCCCTCAGCCGCAGACCACGCCCCCCTCTGAGGTGGCTGGGGAGGCAGTTTCCTTGGCAACGGAAGATGGAGCCACGAAGGAGGGCGGCACAGAGGACAATGATGATGATGTGGTTCTGGTAGAGGAGAACGCTCCCCAGCTTGCAGCCACAGCCCCTTCTCAAGACACGCCCAGCACAGACAGCCTGGAGCTACCTGCTGCCGTGGCAACTGTAGACATGTCCCCAGAAGCGATGCCTTCCAAGACCAGCAGTCCTCCCGCGCTCCCCAGCACACCCACTGTGGAAGCACCTTCTAATCCCCCAACCTCAGCGGCAGAGCCCATCGTCATTGACGATGAGGAAGACTCTGAACACAAAGATGCTTCCTCCTCCTCGCCAGCGCACCCTGGCGGCTCCTCTGCACCCCACTCACCACGTGTCCTCAGCAGCACAGAGCCAGATTCCGAAATCAGGATCGCTAGTGTCACTACACTGGGCCAAAAGGGAAGCTCCCCGGTTTCCACAGCGGATACGTCACCGCATCCTGCCGATGTGCAAGTGGACATGAACCTGATGATAACCTCTGTGACATCACTGCAAGGAGGGTTAGCAGCTGCTGTCACAGCGGTGAGGATCAACCAATATTTTTTTTTTAAGTTGCCTTCTCTAAGATTACATCCACCTTCCCTCCACACACATTTTAATTTTTTTCTAATCACGTTGAAGATGCAGTAAGCAGGTGTTTTCTCTGGCATCAGTCTTGAGGTAATGATAGCTTTGTAATGACACTGCAGAGAGCGGATGTTTCTTTGCCAATATTTGTTCATCTGATTTGCATTGGGAGCTTAATCTGTTGGGCGATGCCGGATTTGATGCAGGGCCTCAACTCCGACAGAAAAATCTCGCATCTTCGCTCCCCTTCGTCCACCCACTTCTCAACGGTTTTGTCCCAACTGGCTTCTTCAGACAGGTGAAGGTCAAGCGGAGGAAAACGGTCTGCAGATCAGCAGCGCTTTCAGCCTGAACCCCGACACTGTGTCTGGTCGACCAACAGCCTCCTTCAACCCCGGGCGGGGCTTGGGCTCTGTGGGCCAGCTGGTACAGAATGGAGACACGGGAGCACACAACAGAACAGGTGATTAATTTAAGGAACCACTAATCTTCCACTCTTTGTGTGACCAAAAGCTTCATCTCACACAAACACAGACAGTAGAGGTCACTTCATCAACCCGGTTACAATCAAGGAGGGCCGTTCAGCACTTCATCAGTGGCATTCGAGTTAATTTAGAGGAAGACTAATTATAAGCAAATTTCATATGCGTTCTTATACCGTAAATAGAAACTCTGATTTCATTCAAGCACAGTCAAGGTGGTTCAAATGGCAATCAGCGCTGAATGTCGAACTCCCACCTCTTCGTTCACGCCGACAGATGCGAGAAATAAGGTTCGGCCTCGCTTCGTGTTTGAGAGCTCACAAGGTTGAGCGCAACACAACTTTGGAATAATTACAGACTGTCACTGCTGTTGCATTTGCACACACATGCGTAGTACTAATCAGGTTTTATAGCTGCCCGAGTGAAACCACAGCGTCCTGTTCGGATCATCATGCTCCCCAACGGTATACTTCCACTCTGGGGTCCAAAACAAACAAAACATCAAATATCATTCTGTTTTTGCCATTCTGAGACTTAGAGTGAGCCGAATCCTGTGATCACGGGCAAATCATTATTATCGTTATTTGACTCATGTTTTTAATAGATGCATGACAGTTTAGAACCAGTTTGCATGCTTTGCAGTCAGGACAGTATGTTGGAATGGTTATAACAACGCTGCCAGTTTGGAGTTGCTGGGAGAGGGTACGTCATCTGCCACATTACATTACATGCGGTTGCTCCTCATTCAAAATACAGACAGCCTAAACAAGCTGTGACCACAGCTGTTGCTCTGGTGCTTTGCTGTGGAATCAGCTGTGGTTGAATCTGCTGGTGCTCTGACAGAAGACATGGATATTGATTTGGGTGTGAGAGCATATGACTGGGTTACACTTGGGGACATGATTGGAAAAAAAAAAAAGGTCAACCTGATCATCCAGTTGTGATTCAATAATATTTTTCAACATTCTGTTAGAGTCAGAATCACCACCTTTAGTGAACTGTGACCTCAGATAAACTTACTTAGAAACACCAGGTGCCTAAAACCTGATTTCCGCTGTCGTTCTCTCTCAATCCAGACTCGTGGATCTCACAGTCGGCCTCAGTCCCTCGCAACCAAAAACAGACGGGGGTGGACTCGCCGTCACCTGCAACTTCTCTGCCCAAACCTCCCGGCCAGTCTTCCTCCTCTACTTCCCCAGGTTCCCAACCACAGCCCAGGACGGTGAAGGTGAATTACTCTGTTCATGAAGCTCCTGTGAAGCTCAGTACTTTTAGGATCTATAACTTATAGGTCTGTGCTACTCAATATATTGAGATATGGGCCTTAGATGTTTTATTTGGAAATAAGGGTTTATTGGAGGACAGTAAATTTACTAGCAGTTAATAATCATAACGCCACCGTAAAGTTTCCTGTTGTCATTTCTTTTTGTTCATAACAGGTGACCTGTGCTAACTGTAAAAAGCCCCTGAAGAAAGGCCAAACAGCCTACCAACGTAAAGGCTCCACGCACCTGTTCTGCTCCACCACCTGTCTGTCTGCCTTCTCACACAAACCCGCCCCCAAGAAAAGCTGCACCATGTGCAAAAAGTGAGTTTTAAATTGGATCGAAATGTTTTATTTTTCCTCCACTTCTTTTTATTCAGATGTGTTATCCCACTTTTGGTTAAGGACATTTTTAAGGACGTTTTTTTCATTAAACGCCACCTTGCTAGGCAGTCTGGTTTTTATTTCAGAGGTATTGAGTTTGTCCCAGGTGTTCGGTGATTTCTCTTTATTAATATGGCTTTCATTTTTCCAGGGACATAACCAACATGAAGGGCACCATCGTGGCACAAGTCGACTCCAGCGAGTCCTTTCAGGAGTTCTGCAGCACCGGCTGCCTTGGTGCATACGAAAACAAGCAAAACCCTCCCAAATCGGGCATCAAAACCAAATGTACTGTCTGTGGCAAGCTCACAGAGGTTAGTCTGACACATGCAACTGCACCTCCTTTTTGGTTTTGTTTCTAAACAGCAACATACATTAGGTGATTTCTCCTGCTTTCTCCATTTTTCATTTTTCCCTCCTGATTCTTTTACCACCGTTTGTTTTTGGGACTGGCTGTCATCGACCACACATGCCCATAGCGTCTCTATTTAAATTTTTTATTTGGTGCAGTCATCTTTATCTCTTATGCATTCATGGTATAAAGTTACGACTTAACTAGGCTCACCAAAGCAGTGTAATACAATCTGGAGCCATGTACCTCTCAGGATGGCAAACATTACAAACATGTCGTAGTATTATTTACTGCAATGTTCCTACAGCGATGGCGATTGCTACCCTGCAGAATTCTAGCAAGTGAACTATTATGAATTGAACTTAGATGGAGCTAAATCAGTGCCTAATAAGTGAATTATCAAATCTTCCGTCCACCATCTCACCTTTTCCCTTGACTTTATCTTTTATTTTCATCCCATTTCCCCCTCTCTCCACACCTTCATTTAGTATTTATTTCGGTCTCGTCGGCTAGTCTGTCTTTGCTTTATCTATGTTCGTTCATTCTGTCTGCTCTTGCCTTTTCCCCCCTCCATTTCTCTCACACAAAATGGCTTCTTAGGGCTTTTTTTAAGGCAGTCTGCACTCCAACTCAGAGTTCTTGTGCACCATGTGCAAAAATGGTTCCTCCTCCCTGCTTAAGCACATTAAGCAAAGTGTTTTTGCACGTGTTTCCAACACATTTCACCATAGGGGGGCCACCACTGGAAAACACTTTCAATACGTAAATGGTCAGGGTTCCCTGAAGAATTTTTAATATCCCCAGCGGTGTGAGCTGGCCTGCCAGACAAATGGAGGTCGGAAGCAAAGGGGTTACAAAAATAGATTACAAACCTCGATCAAGGCGGGAAAATTTACTAAAACTTAAGCCTATATAAAAACAATTGCTCACAACAATGTGTTTTGATATGAGTCATAAAGACCAATTTTTAAATGGTGAAGAACCCTTCACGAAGCCAATTTGTGCGTCTTCATGCAGATCAGTGTCAAATACGAAATGGATTTAGCAGTAATGGTCCATGCGTGCTTTTAGAGATGCAGCTCCCGAGTTGAGACGCCTATAATCTCTGCTGTCGGTTTTGTTTTGTTTTCTGTGTTCCAGCTGTCCAGTGCTGCTGTCGCTAAGCAACCTCAAGTTTTGATATTGTATCATGAAATCATGAATTTGTTTTGCTCTTGATCTCGTTTGCACGTAAAAACATGTCATACCTAACATGTCATTAGACTTTGTAGGTGTATTAACCATATATTTGTTGTTTAATATTTTCTCAGTTTGCTTGTCGGTTCTGTCCATGTGGCTTATCTGATTTGACTCCCTCGCTGATGTCGTACATTGTATGATGCGAGATGGTCATTTCTTGGTGCGGGAAACAAATTCATTAAAGATTAATTAAATGCAAGTCTTGGAATTGAGTGGAACCAATCAGGATGGGCAGCAACAATGAAGGAAATACAGCTAAAAAGGCCCTTGACGCATGCCCTTTTTTCTTTTTCTTTGTCCACAGATCCGGCACGAGGTCAGCTTTAAGACGGTGACCCACAAGATCTGCAGTGATACATGTTTCAATGTGTACCGCCGGGCCAACGGGTTGATCATGAACTGCTGCGAGCAATGCGGCGACTACCTGCCCAGCCGAGCGTCAGCCAACCACTTCCTGCTGGTTGATGGCCAACAGAAACGGTTTTGCTGCCAGAACTGCATCAGGGAGTACAAGCAGGTAACTGTAGGCCGACCGCAGACTGCAGGTGTGCGCGCGTCACCCATTCGGAGCCAATTCGGGTTGATTTTGCCTGTTATACTGAACCGCACACATTAAACACATAGATGATTATAGCCGTTTAAATGGCAGAACTCTGACGGCTCTCAAATTTCTTTGTACCTTAAATTGATTTTAGCTGTGGGCGGTCTTCCCTTCACAGACAGAGAATCGCCCTGAAGTGCTACTAGAATCTAAAACAGAAACGGAATTCCTTTCCTTCATTATCCGAAATGTGTTAATGGTTTCAGAAAACAAATGATCTTGCCCAGTGTTTATTTGTACAGTCAGTGTTTTAAATATCTTCAGTTTCAAAGTAATTGTGCATATTACTTTACATTTTCTTTCATGTTTCATTTGAAAGTAAATGTGTGGCACAGATAAAGTCTTCGTGAAAAGTGGATTCCAACCTTTACATCTTTCTTTAACACCCAATTAGGCCTTGAATAGGGCCTTGAATAATTTGAAACGGATGGGACATTACCTACATCAAATAATTGAGTGGTAGAAGCCTTATTTGCATGCAGGGTGTATTCCTGATCGTTAAGAGCAGTGCTTAGATCTTGTTTTCCGGAGTGGATATTCCTGTGAGCTGCTTCACGGGAATCCGAGATGTTGAGAATGCTCTTAATTCAACGTGCTAATTAGCCTGCTGAGATTCAGCAGGTGGGAATTCCAATTTTAAACCAAAAATTAAATGCTATCTTGACCATCATGCCTGCTGGATTTGTCATGATGAGACACTAGTTAGGAATCTGTCTTCTACTTGTAATATAGGTAATTGAAAGGATTCTCTGCACCCAGCCCTCAGTTTTTAATGAACATGACGCAACAAAAATTGTATTGCTAAACAACGTTAGCCAAATGAGACAGATATGAACTGTTGCTGTTGCTTGGCAACACCAACTCGTCAGACAGCCTGGTAAGTAGAAGAAACCATTGTGGTCAGTTCATCACCTTGGAGTTGTTCTGTCCAAATTTTCATTGTGAATGGGGAATGAATCCTAAAGTCATTGCCCCCCCCCCCACCCACACACACACACACACACACACCTTTCCAAGTTCACATTTGTCATGTGAAATATCTTAACAGCTGCCTGATGATTTGGCGGCATAAGGACATTCAGCGTTCACAGTCCATAAAACCTGCTGATGTTGCTGTTCCCCCAACCATTTTTACTCTGTGATTATTGCTAATTAGCTCATTAATATAAGTGTACTAACAAGATGGAATTGTGATTGTGAACATGGCTGATCATGGTGCTCACCTATTAACTTTGGCTGCAGGGTTGTCAACTGCCACGAAAATGAATTTACACAGACATTAAGTATTTGATGCACCGACTGATGTAATGCCATTTTCACAATCGCACCCCAATTCCTCGCGATATGAGGTCGACTAAACCTGTGCACCCCCTTCTCCGTCCCAGGCTCACAGCAAACTTGCAAGCTGCCTGACGTGCAAAACACTGATCAAGACGGGTGAGGTGCTCCACAGCCTCGGAGCAGGCGGCACCATGGGCTCCTACTGCTCCGTCAACTGCATGAACAAGGGCAAGCTGGCATCAACCTCCTTCCACAGTGAGTGAAGAACCTAGTTTAATTTCTAAATTTCACCATCTTACCATTTTATTTTACTCAGCCTCATTGATGTGCTGCAGATGTGTGTATGGCAACTTCATTTCAGTAAAGCTACAAGTGGGCATGTATAGAAGCATAGTAAGTGAGCATTCATTATGTTAATAAGTCAGGCAGACCACTGTTTGCATCTCACTGCTCGCCTCTTAAATTGCATTTATAGTGGGCATAAAAGTTTTTGAGAGGTGTCTGAAAATAAATCACATAATCATGTGCAATATATTGATCTGTGGATGATTTTTGAATGTTTTATGTGTGTTTGTTCTTTTGCAGACACAGAGCCTATATGTCACTTCTGTAAAAGAAATTCATTACCACAGTACCAAGCCACACTGCCGGAGGGAAACATCCTCAATTTTTGCAGCTCACAGTGTGTCACAAAGTTCCAGGTGGGGATTTGACAGAAGCGGTTAAATGCAACAAAAAGGGGAGGGTAAAAAAGAGTCAAAACAAAGTGGGCACAACAGACTCAATTGAATAAAATCCCTCTGAAAATCAATTATAATTAAAAAGATCTACCTGTTTTATGTCTCAATTTTGATTCCATTCTCATGGAAACGGCAGCTCAAATCACAAATACATCACCACAGGTCGCCCCTGTGGAGTCCATGACCTGGTTAGCTTTTTTAGCGCCAAGCTGCATAATTTAGCATATTAATGAGAAAACACATTGACTTGAAACTGCCCTGTATAATAATTTATACAGGATTTCTCTTCTTACTTCAAACTAAGATTTTTAAGTCATTGTGTTTATGTGCATTTTCTTACTGCAACATTTTTCTGTGTTGAACCAGACAAAGCACAGCAAAGCAAAGCAATCAATAACATTAATGATGATTGTATTTAGTGTCTGAGAGGCAGACCCAGGGCTCTACTGTTTCACATCCTCGCTCGATGTCATGAGCGCAGTTACAAGGATGGGACCATTTTAATGTTACTGTTGGCACTGGCGCTGTAACTTCTTTGAAATGTCAAAATGTACACTGTGAAAATTGCATGTGGTGTCAGAATTAACGATTATAGAATATTTTGATATATATATGTCAAGTTTCAGGGTGGTTGTTACGAATCAACTCAGAGTTGGTTTATTATTTGCTTTCTTTTACAGAATGCAACTCTCCAAACGGCCACTAACGGGCAGACGCCGCTCTCCAATGCAAACAACACGGTCCAGCTGAAGTGTAACTACTGTCGTGGAGCGTTCAGCCTGAAACCCGAAACTCTGGAGTGGGAGGTGAGAGAATCCCGAGGAGCAGGAGGCTTTTAATTTTCATTTTGAAATCTTGATTTTGTTTGCTCGGACTCCAGTTATAGGTGTTTATTTGGTGCATCACCTACTTTGACATCTGAAATCCCTAAAACAACCTCTCAAACTCCTACGCGCCTCTCTCTTAGGATAAAGTCTACCACTTCTGTAGCAAGGCGTGCTGTGAGGATTACAAGAAGCTCCACTGCATTGTGACGTTCTGCGAGTACTGCCAAGAGGAGAAGACGCTACACGAGACGGTCAAGTTCTCCGGGGTAAAGAGACCCTTCTGCAGCGAAGGTACTCAATTCCATCTGTTTTTGCAAGGATCTTTCACCTAATTTCTCCTTAACATATCTGAGGTCAGGATCGGTGCTTCTCATTTATTTTCCTGGTCTCCTGCTCTGCAGGTTGTAAGCTGTTATTCAAGCAGGATTTCATCAAGAGGTTGGGTCTGAAGTGCGTCTCCTGCAACCACTGCAGTCAGCTCTGCAAGCGAGCCGTGACGCGGCAGCTCGGCGGAATGACCCGCGACTTCTGCGGCGATGCGTGCGCCAAGAAGTTCCACGACTGGTACTATAAGGTCTGCTCGCCAACGCCTCCTCTGCTAATTGAGGGTGAGGAATCCTCTGAAGTCATTGTTGAATGCCTGACTATTTCCCTATGTGGCCACTAGGCGGCGCGGTGCGACTGCTGCAAGGTTCAGGGGAACTTGACGGAGTCTGTGATGTGGCGAGCGGAGATGAAGCATTTCTGTGACCAGCAGTGTTTGCTGAAGTTCTACTGCCAGCAGAACGAGCCCATCATGGTGACGCAGAAAGGACCAGAGAACACCACCCTGGGTACCAATTGTCTATGTTCCTATGTTTGTGTGTGTTTCCATCTCAGCGGGAGCCTTTGTGTTGACCCTCTGTTTCATGTTTTTCTTTACAGGTTATGAAATGCAAGGGGCTAAACTTGGAGTAAGTGAAAGAAAAAATCAGAACATTTGTTGATACTTGACTGTTGGATGATCAGTTTTTTTTTAAGTTTTTCATGCTCTGCAACCATTGAAGCATATAAGCACAAGTAATGTTATTTTTCTATGAGATTATGGTTGCAAGAACAGGATCGGCGAGAACAAAAATTTGTAAGAAGCCTTTGAAAAAAAAATCCCTTCATTTCCATTATTTAGCTGGGGATCAACTCCTCTTATCTCCTATTGATTTGAAATGTAGCCCACCCACTCACATACAGCAACTGTTTTATTTGATTTACAAGTAGGGGCCACGTTTCCATGTGCACTTACATGAGTGCTCTCTTTTGCGTGGTGCAGCTGGTGAACCAGGGTACTGTGGCGTACGCTGGCGGTGGTTTGATGCGGGATGTGAAGAACAAGGCGGTGCTCTGCAAGCCCCTCACCCTGACCAAGGCCACCTACTGCAAACCACATATGCAGAGCAAGCTGTTACAGACAGGTGAGCGCCGGCAGTTATCTCTTTGTATTTCTCTATTTTTTGACCAATAACCATAGAAAAGACATGTGAAAGAGCTTGATTGAGTCTTTTTTCTTTGTCTATTAGTTTTATGCTGTTATATATTTCTCCCAATTTTCTCTCCTGTTGGGATCTTTTGGGACAAATGATGTGATTTGAAATATAATAAAAGAGTGTTCTTATTCTTTGTATTATTTTTCTACGCATGTGCCCACAGATGTGGACGACGGTATAAAGAGGGAGTATATTCCTGTCCCCATTCCCGTGCCCGTCTTTATCCCCATTCCCATGAATATGTATTCCCAGGTCACTCCAACGCCGCTCTCCATGCCTGTACCCGTAAGTTAAGCTCCTCAGTTCATGAACTCAAAAAAAATAATGTGAGACTAACAATGAAATGCTTGCAAGAATAAATGAATAAATGGTGTTGGTTCTGTCTCGTGCAGGTTCCTGTGCCTGTGTTCTTGCCCACCACCCTGCAGGGGGCAGAGCAAATTGTCCAGACCATCAATGAGCTGAAAACCAAGGTGCCCTCCGACCCCTCAGAGGCCGACCTGCTGTCCATGGCTGAGATGATTGCAGATGACCAGAAGCCAGGTAACACTCATGTCTGGGTTCAAACGCTGGACATCAGTGTCTGTATTGGCAAGAATCTGGCGATACGGTACATATTGCGATACAAGGGTGGTGATACGATATATTGGGATACGATAAGCAAGGTGATGTATTGCGTTTTTTCTCCCCCAAAGACCTGAAGCATCGCAAGATCTTTTTGTCTAGTGGAAGGAGAAGAGTAGTGGAAGCAGGGGGAAAGCCAAATGGCTGAGTCCTCTGCCAACTAGCGGTTGGAGGCATAAAAAAACACAAAACCACTGTCACCAAGCAACAGCTGATGAAATATAAAAAACTAAATATCGATAGTGTTTCAAAAACATTGATACCCTATCCCGTTATTTTGGTGTATTAATATTTTCTTACACCCCTACCAATAATTTTTTCATTTTTATCTACCAGACTTTGAAACACAGCGTCTTTATCGTCACTTCCATCAGATCGTAAGTTGGCTATAAATGTCTTGTTGAGTTGGAGACGATGAGGTCCTGCCTGGCTCTGTGTTTCAGACGTGAAAGCGGTGAAGGTGAAAAGGGAGCGTGTAGGGGAGGAGAACGCCACCACCAGCAGCAGCTGCTCGGACGAAGAGGGGGAGAAGGAGGCGAAGAAGGAGGAGGCCAAGGAGGAGGAGGCCAAGGAGGAGGAGGCCAAGGAGGAGGAGGCCAAAGAGGAGGAGGAGGCGGCCAAGGAGGAGGCGGCCAAGGAGGAGGCGGCCAAGGAGGAGGCGGCCAAGGAGGAGGCGGCCAAGGAGGAGAAGGGGGAGCAGGAGGAGGAGCAGGAGGAGCAGCAGGAGGAGCAGCAGGAGGTGGAGCAGGAGGAGGAACAGGAGGAGGAACAGGAGGAGGAGCAGGAGGAGGAGAAGTATGAGCCTGATTTGGACCTGGAGACAGACTTCCCTCTGGGTAAATACTCGCCTCGAACAAATGGTGCGCAAGTGAGGCCACGTCAGGAGAAATCTGCGTCAAAACCATGAAATTACCGCAGAGTTTGTAGTTCAAGGGCAAATCTACCGATGCGTTCTGTCCTTGCAGGTGATTTTAAATGTAGAAAAAAAAGGTTAGCGCCATCACTCGACAGCTGCTATCATCGTATCGGAAATAACTGAATACAAGCGTCCTTCCAGGTATTCCTGTGGTGGTACATGCTTTCCTAAGCGTGACAGGATCCTTCATCCCTCGCCAAGACCCGCCCCCTTTCCATTGTAGATAGAACATAGATGTACTTACGTATGCAACCAGGCTGTATGTGGTTTCAGTCAGTGGTGGTCGCTGAGATTAAAATTCTGTTCTTTGGTTATTTCGGGACGAACTGTCGCCACCTCTCAGGGTAGACGGGGGGTCCAAAGGAGTGGCGTGAAGTGATTTATTAACTTGAAGCACCTCTATTCACCTCGATTTCTGAGATGTTCTGCATGTCTTTGTTCTTGTCAGATTTTCAGGCGATGTATGATCAGTGGCCACACATATGTCAAAAAAAGGAACTGTTCTTTGTTTCTGACCGAATGATGTCTCCTGTCTCAGCATCAGAACCTGTTCCAGTCCTGGAGGGAATGGACGAGGACATGGGCTTCTCTCTACCCCCGGTCCTGGCAGACGAGAAGGAAGAAACAGAGGAGCCGACGCCAAAGCCGCAACCCAGGAAACAAGTACGCACTTGCAAAATGCCCCAAGGACTTGCATATTGCTTGAGCTTTGCGTTTTAACGGCCATGCTTGTGCTGCAGGGGAACAAGAGGCTGGCGGTCGAGGCGGGGTCCGATCAAGCCGCATCCCCTTCTTCTCCTCCAGTGGGCCGACTGTCAGAGGGACGCTCGCTGCCTCTGAAGGTTCGCTACGGTGTCAACGCCTGGAAACGCTGGGCGTTGTCTCCTGCCGACAAGTCAGACGACACCAAAGGAAAGGACGGCAAATTAGGTACATCATTGCGTTACCTTTGAATCCTGTGGTAGTTGTGCCTGCGTGCGTTAGGTGTGTTTGCTAATAGCGGCGTCTGTTGTTTTCCAGCTCCAGCAGCCCGGTGTAAAAGCAACTTATTGTCGCTGAGTTCGGAGGAGCTGAACGTGGCTCTGTCCCGGTTTGTCAGGGAGGTGTGCCGGCCCAGCGGGGAGCGCTACTCTCCAGACAGTGTCCTTTATCTCTGTCTGGGCATCCAGCAGGTCGGTACCAACTCCACAGGCACCAGCGATCGCGTGCCTGTGGTGTCTGTGGCGTGCCATTGTTTTAATGGACAATAATATGTAGAATTTAAATTTCACCGTCCATAGCAACTATTCAGACCTACTCACATGTTTTTTGTTGGTATCTACTGACAAAACATTGACTTATGGGGCTAATCTATCTGTATTAGAGGCTTTCTCAGGCTATTATGAATGCATACTATTTATTATTAATGAATTAAACAAGCGCCAGCTGCAATGCTTCTTACTTTGTCAATATAGTCAAATTCATCCACCAATTCTGCATATCTTGTTTTTTAATTGACTAAAAATGCAAAACTTCCTGGAGTACAGTGGGGGGAAAATGAATAATTTGTGTCAACATTCCAAGCAAATTTCTATTAACATCCCAAGTTATATCACCATGAGGTAGGAACCATAGCATTCTGGTGGTAGGAACCAAAGTTGCAGGGTGAGTGTTTCCTGTAGGACAGCTATAAATGATGCTCCGCCCTCGCTTCTGCCTTTCACATGTGAGCAGCAGCAGCACAGCATGGCTGCAGGTCGGAGCTCTGCATTGTTCATGGATTTCAGGCCTTTGGTTTTTGTAGCAGATGAACGTAAGATGAATCTCTTTGTAAAAACTATCGAGGGTTTAATGTTTATGAGTGAGTGTCTTTTGAATGAGCTAGAATTTGTTCTTACATAGATTTCTCCATGCGGTTTGTGCCTGTGAATTCCTTAGAAAGCAAACTTTAAGCTGTGTACATGCTTTTCTCATGCACATTCTTTTTGTACTATAATAATTCTCTGCTTGATATCTTTATTTATGATTTGTGTCCGGTGATTATAACTTTTTGCTGTTCACATCCTGAATATGGTGATGATGACTTGAATATGAGGACACTAAACTACAGGCACTCACTGCTCACATCACGGATGGGTGTTTTTGTGTTTTTTTTAATTAAGCATGGGCTTTTTTCATGTGTTTTAAGCATCTGCACGCCAAAGGCCGAAAAGATGATCTGTTCAGTGACCCTTGCTACCAGCAGTTTGGGGAGGAGCTTAACAAGGTCCTGAAAGACTGGCAGCCCAGTGTGCTTCCCAATGGTGAGTACAGAGTGTCTCGACTGTCCCTTTGTCCAAGTTGAGTTGCAAAGCCTCATTTTCTGTGACAGGGTTGTGGTGTGGATGCACAGTGTCCGATGATTATAACTTTTGCTGTTCACATACTGATACTTTGTGATTGCACTTAAATGTTATATGAGGATACTGACTCAGCACTTTAAAATACTCAACAGGCTATTGTATTTAATTTGTATTGAAAAGTCGGAAAATAAACTGCCTTTGTCAATGTAACCAAAAATTGTCCGTATATGTTCATTTTCAGTAGACTAAAAATGCAATACTTCCTCAAAAAAAAACACACAAAATAGCAGTCTAAATTCTTTATTTTCTTAGTTTCCCATACAAAGTGGAAAAACTGAAGTGGTTGTGTCAAAATTCCCATCTTATTCTATATTAACCTTCCAAGTCCGGTCACTTATTCATATTGATGGGAAGTATTAAACAGTAAAAACTGCCAGACAATTTGTTTCACCACTCTGCCGCCATTTTTGGTGACACCTCCAGGCAGGCAGCTCAGACTAATTCCCTGAAGTGAGATGAAGACCCACCACCATCATGAGTCTTATCTGCATGCTTCCATCGGGGGGGGGATAACATTTATTTCATTACTCATTTCGTTTTTCATTAATTCCTCCATCTGCCTGCCTGGGGGGGCTATATGTAGAAAATAGGAACCACTGTCCCCATTTAGATAAATTGGATTAAAAGTAAAAAGTGAGTGCTGACTAAATGAGTGTCTCCTCCGTCAGGGTCGCTGTGGGGTCGCGTGGAGGAGCAGAGCCTGTGGAGCAGCCGGCAGCTGGGCGAGCAGAGTCCCGCCGCCCTGCTGCGCTCGCTGGTCTACCTGAACACCAAATACTTCGGCCTGCGCACCGTGGAGCAGCACCTCCGCCTCTCCTTCGCCAACGTCTACGGCCCTGACACGGTCCATCCTGTCACCAAGGAGACCACCGTCTGCATCCGCGTGCCTTCCATCTCTCAGGACAACCAAGGTGAGGCTTCGGAGAGCGCTTGTATGGGTCGTTGTTTTAGGCGGCGCCGGAATGAGGAAAACTAATATGCTCCTGTCCGACAGTACAAACAGAGTCACGGAAGAGGAAGCGCAAGTCGGAGGAGTGCGAGCAGGAGTACGGAGTGGACGACGACTCGGGGGGTCCCGGTGTGCGCTGCCCGGTCAAGAAACACGAGTGTCACCTCTATGAGCTCTACAGATCCAAGTGGTGGGTTCCATCAGTGCATCTGCCACCCCTCCTTCCTCCTCCTTTCCCTTAAAGTCACAAGGCGATGTGAGACGAAAAATGTTTCACGTTTGATGCATTCCAACTATTTTACGAAAAAGAATTGGTTTTTTTCATGTTATGCCAGATGCCAGAAGTACCAGATGGTTGATTTGTAGTGCAGACGGGGAACTCTGCAATCCCAATAAAAATATCCTCATGTCCTGACAAACAAATCACACACTAGCAAAACGATAAAATAATCTAAAATATAATTATAAAATAATCTAAAAAAAATTGTTGAAGTGTTTAAAAATCCCCAGGCCCCGACCCTAATTGGTTGCTAAAGTGTCATTTTTAGATTTCTCCCTCCCGTCAGAGTCCTGTGATTATAACTCATTGCTGTTCACATCCTGAAGTGTTGATATTTGACACGGTGTTGACGTTTGAACGATGAGGACTTGCTGTGCGGCGACCTGGGAACAACCTTTTGAGATGACGAGCTAACACTTTGCTCTCGCCCTCCTGTCCCTCTTCATCCTTTTCTTTGTCCCATCCCCCGCCTCCCTCTTCGTCCCTGCAGCCCGGCGTCGTTGCAGGAGCGTTTGGACGTCTTCTACGTTCAGCCAGACCCGGCCGGCGGTTCAGACGGGCCGCTGTGGTTCGGCTCCACGCCGCTGGAGCGACGCGCCCTGGAGACCCTCCTCACCAGAGTCCTCCTGACGCGGGACGTTTACACGGACCGAGCCCAGCCGGAGGGGGAGGAAGAGGAAGAGGAAGGGGGCGAGGGGTCGGCATCGGCAGGGGAGTAGCAGGCCAGCTTTCTGTTTATAGGATAGCGAGTAGTGTGCGTGATTCCCCCTCCACCCCCTCTTGCCCACGCTCCCCCCTCTTCTCTCCTTGCTGCCGTGCCACATCATCCCACACCTGCGACAT
>CAESWR010001521.1:130801-143353 GCA_903171835.1 Mullus surmuletus | reverse complement strand
TCTGCAATCCCAATAAAAATATCCTCATGTCCTGACAAACAAATCGCACACTAGCAAAACGATAAAATAATCTAAAATATAATTATAAAATCATCTAAAAAAAATTGTTGAAGTGCTTAAAAATCCCCAGGCCCCGACCCTAATTGGTTGCTAAAGTGTCATTTTTAGATTTCTCCCTCCCGTCAGAGTCCTGTGATTATAATTCATTGCTGTTCACATCCTGAAGTGTTGATATTTGACACGGTGTTGACGTTTGAACGATGAGGACTTGCTGTGCGGCGACCGGGGAACAACCTTTTGAGATGACAAGCTAACACTTTTCTCTCCTCCTCCTGTCCCTCTTCATCCTTTTCTTTGTCCCATCTCCCGCCGCCCTCTTCGTCCCTGCAGCCCGGCGTCGTTGCAGGAGCGTTTGGACGTCTTCTACGTTCAGCCAGACCCGGCCGGCGGTTCAGACGGGCCGCTGTGGTTCGGCTCCACGCCGCTAGAGCGACGGGCCCTGGAGACCCTCCTCACCAGAGTCCTCCTGACGCGGGACGTTTACACGGACCGAGCACAGCCGGAGGGGGAGGAAGAGGAAGGGGGCGAGGGGTCGGCATCGGCAGGGGAGTAGCAGGCCAGCTTTCTGTTTATAGGATAGCGAGTAGTGTGCGTGATTCCCCCTCCACCCCCTCTTGCCCACGCTCCCCCCCCTCTTCTCTCCTTGCTGCCGTGCCACGTCATCCCACACCTGCGACATCCCATCCCCTCGCCCGCCCCCAACGAACGGCGGTGTCGGCCAACAAGCAGCCCCTGACTCACTTTTTGCCGGTAATTTTCACCATGGAGGAAGACTTGCTGGTTTTTTTCCGAGAAGGAGAATTTTTGGGATCGAATAGGAAGAGGCGGTGAGGCGAAGCGGGGTGGAGCCTCATTTGCTGCGAGGTTCAAGGATCGAAGAGTGAAGATGCAGCAGTTTTAAACGCAAAAAAAAAGAAAAGTACAACAGCAATCATGTTTTGTAAGAGTCACCAGTCGGCCGCCAGAGGTAGAAACCGCCCTGGAGTCACTTCCTCTACCTCTCACTCGCAGCTTCACGCGCTCCTTTCTGTGGACCTGCGGAAGGCGTGCAGGGATTTGAGGAAAAAAAGTTTATTTTTGGTGGGTTGAGTGAAAGGGTTGATAGGTTTTTCTTGGCAGCAACAGCAGCATCATTTGGCGTAGTGGCAACCGCTACTTTTTTACATCTTAACATTCCATCTTGGAATAGGATAAAGCACCATGTTCGGTAGCCTCGCCCTGGCAGCCACTAATTAAAAGATTAAAAACCATGCGTTGAGGAGGATCGACACTTGAATTTATTTGGGAAATATCCCCCCCCCCCCAAAAAAAAAGGGGGGTCAAGTGAGAATCGAGACATTTTTCTGATGGACTTGAAATCGAACCCGGCGTTGATTGGCAGCCCGCTGTACTCCAGTATCTGCTGTGAAGTGTGAAACCACTCGAGGACGGCGAGAACAAGTGTTTCAGGGAAGTTTCTCAATGTCAGGAATGCGGCACACACTCCGCTGTTGGAAGTGACCTCGGTCTGCCGTTCCGGGCGACGACTTCAGAGGGGCTCAAAAACGAGTGTGTAGCGCCTTAAGTGAATCGTAGGATTGTCCCTGCTGCCACTTTTTTTTTGTCTTCAGGAAAAGGGAAAATTGACTGCACTCATAAAATCACTGCAGTATCTCACACACATTGACCTTCTCCATGACCTTGGGCTGCCCCCTCACACCCTCCCTCCCCCCATCATCACAGCTCATCACAGCGCCTCTTCCTCTATCGCCGCTCTTCCTCTGTCCACACTGCTCTCAGGCGAAAAACCCTGCTGCACCACAGAAGACTCCGGCTCACCAAAGGCGGGAATCATCGAAGACACTCGAGAGACACTGAACTCAGAACCTCGCGGTGGTGCGGGAGAAAGTGCAACCGGCCCACATGCTGCGTTTCTTTCTAGGACATTAGGGGAACCTTTTCTTTATGTGATGTAGCATTATATGCGTACTAAGCCCAGATTGGGTCGCTTTGACGTGTAAATATCTCCGGGAAAAAGAAAAAAAAAAAAAGGTTATTTGAAGTGGGAGTCGAAACCGACCGAGGGACTTTTAGGAAAACAGCCCTCAGTTTGAAAACCTTCTCTCTTGAATTATTTTTTTTAAAAGACTTATTTATTTCTCCTTATCCATTTCACGGTATCCTTGCTTTGTTTTTTTTTGAGTGCCATTTACCTTTAACTCATCCTCCACTGAAAACCAGCTGCAGTCCCCGTTCCCTTGCCTCGCTTTCATCCGTTGAATGTTCAAAACGTAAGGAACAGGAAGGGCGCCGACTATTGTCATCCTATTTTTGATCATGTCCTCGTGTTTGCAATTTCCTGGAATTCTTAAAACTCTATTGATTAAGTATGATAATGGAGCACTTATTGCCAAGTGCCCTTTCTTCCAAGGTGTTTAGAATGGTAGCACTGCAAAGCGTGTATTATAAATTTTTCCATCAACTGAACTTTTTAAGTTATATCATGATTTTTCTTTATTTGTGGTGAAGTCCTCCTTTTCCCCCCCTCTTATAAATAGTTACTTTAAATAAATTAAGAAATTATTAGGCTCAAATGAATCAATTTTTCTTCAGTTTTTTTTTATTTTTTCGTATTGCCTACTTGATTCCTCAGTTGACTTTCAAAGACTGAGAAGTGAAGCTGGCTACACCTGCCAGTTCAAACCACAGCTGGTGCTCAAAACTGAGGAACACCCCCCACCCACCCCCAAATGTCACAGACCTCTGACTGAAATCCGAGTCATTTCTGCATGACGCACAGAACTGCTCCTCCTCCTGACTGAAACCAGTTTTAACGGTTACCTACGCATTTAAAGTCCAGGTGTTCCTTTTTTGTTTTTGTCCCCCCCCCCCAATTGACTGCGCATTTACTGCAACGTAACATGAAGTGTTCTTTTTTTGTCAAGGGATGACACTTTTGTGCGCTCCCCAACCCCGCCCCTCCCCCACCTCAGATCAAAATACAAACCTTTACACTTGACTGCGGTCGACCGGCTGATGTTCTTCTCGCTGGACTCCGAGGCAGCGGCTTCCAGGAGACGCTGCGGCTGGCTTTTAACGCCTCATGTGAATGTGCCTAACTGTATATACTGAAAGTGAGTGATTGTGACTTGAGTCTGATGCTATGTGTGTGGGCTGATCTGCTGATACGGTCATGTTAAATAAATGAGTTCATTTTCTAACCAGACTCCTCCTCTTACTATCCTGCTTAATGGTTTTTTTTTTCTTTTAATTACACTATAATTAAGTGTACTTTCTTCTTCCTTCTTATTTTTTTTTACTCTGATATGGATCCCCCTGGGTCTGACATAAAGGAATGATTATGGTATGTTGAACCTCATCCGCAGGGCCAGACATGATGTTGCCAGACAGCTTGTTGGTGGGTTTTTGGGATGTTTTGGTGAGTATTGTGATTTTTTTTTCCCCCCCTATATTTTGGAAAATACAATTGGTCATTTAGTTTACAAAGATCCTCAATTGTTTTTCCACAACCTACAAATATGTGTTTTCAAAGCCCAAGTTAGCTTACATGAAGTTTAATTTATTTACTTTTACAACAATCTTAAACCTTATTTACCGATTAAACCCATTTGTATCCACAGTCCCTCAATTTTAGTGACAGTTGGATAAACCAGTGTGGGTTTCAGAAGTTTCAAAATACTTGGATGACTCTGAATGTTCTCTTTCTTTTAGCTCTTCAAGTCTCAGTGTTTCTCAAGAGCTGATTATTTTAGACAAATACAAGTAAGCGCGGCGAGAGTGAAAAGGGCACTTTGACATCCTGAGTTGGGCTCAAGCTGCAACAACAGAGGCCATTTCTCTGCACCTCTTACTCATCATCGTAAGTGCTTCATTCATACACGAAATAAGAATCAGATCACGATTAAGAGATCAAAATCGCTGATGTGAAAGTAGAAGGAAAATGTCTTGTTTTGGTGATGGTGGTAAGTGGTCGAGGTAATTGTATTTTAATTGCAAAATAGGAGCAAAAATCACTGCAGTCAACTCTGGCTGGATTCATATTTTTATCAGGCTGTGTGTTTTGTGAATATATTTCATAATTCCACTTCATAATTCTTTTTTGTAGTGCAGACATTGTTTGAAACATGTCCTGCGCTCCTGCCGGCACAACATGGAAGCCCCCTCTGTGTGTGTGACCTTTCCCCGCTATCATGCCACGTTTTACAAGGTGCCAGGCAGACATGACACCGAGGCAGGAAGTGTTTATCCGGGAGATGGCGGGCAGGAGGAGGGGAGGAAGGGAGGAAGGGAGGAGGGGACACGGCCTATCGACACCCAGAGGGTCATCGCGACAATCAGGGTGATGAAGCCCGCTGTCACTGGGCAGGAAGTGGAGCTGGAGAGGGCTGGTGGGAGGAGGAATGTGTCACCTCATTATGCAAAGACAGAAGCCAAACATCAGGATTCATGACTGCTGGTTTTGGTTTACGAACTTATCTACGGACCATCAGAACCAGTATATTTGATATATTATAGGTATTATAGGTATTATATTATAGGTTGATTGGTTATCGCCCACCGTCAAGTTAGCATCTCAACCAAGAGCTCAGGATGTGGGTCACTAGGAAGGGGCTCACTGTGAGTGTGTAGCGCCCCCGCTTGGAAGAAGCAGGATAGAATCTCCTTTGTTGGTCAGTTTTTGTGTTCTGTTGTTGAATGGTTAGTTTGAGTGATCGGAAATAGAATTTTATTGTGATTTTAAAAAAAAGTCTCTCTAATTTTCAGATTTTTGTCAAATGTCCTTGTAAGATTTTCACTAATTTCTTGCCAGTTTCCTGTCGTATATCCCAGCTTAGGGGGGAGAACTGGGCCACAAACAACCAAACAGGGCAAACAAACAGCCAAACACTCTTAATTACTCTTTGGTAAGAGGGATGAAGTGAAAACATACAGAAGTGCCAAAACAGAGCACCCCCCCCCCCCAACCTTAAGCCTTTCTTGCCCTCTTGATAAATAAAAATAAACAGAAATCAATCAAATCTTTATAAATGTAAACATATTTGATATTGTTGCGAATCAGATCAGTGATGCTGCATCAGACTTCTTGTTTCCAAATGCTTTTAAAGGACATCTGAACGCAGGGAGAGTGAAGTAAATTTTTTAAAAGGCTTTTTGCGCTAGTGGAAACATAATCACTATCTTGTGTCTCCAAAGGGGGGCGCTACGGCCCCACTGTGAGCCCCTTACCGCCGCCGTGATGGGCAGGGAACTCCAGAGCTGCGGCTTGATCAGCACCATCATCATCCTCATCAGACGCGTTGTTGAACTATAACAGCCATCATTAGCTGCAGGACGAGCCGCTGCTTTGTGGGGCTTCCGTGTCAGGAACCTCGTCTGCAGCCGGCTGACGTAAGGCGGCCTCCCCTCTCCTCCCATAAGCCCGTGCACACCCCACCTCCTGCCCACCCACCCCCAGCCTCACCCTCCACACAGAAGAAGCAACGTGAAAACTCAAACACTTTTGGAGGCCTGGAGGTGAAACATGCTCCCGTTTAACCTCGTTTTCTTCTCTTTCTTTTTTTATTAGGCGGCTGAGGGACGAGTGGAGGTACAAAACATTGCGACAAAACCCAATTTTTTGAAGAGGCAAGCTTTTTTCTTTCTGTGCTATCCGTCAGAGTTGGCCAGACTCCAGTAACTTGTCCCATTGATCCAAAAGCTAAAACGGCCTTGTGCAGCCACACAGCCGGGGCTGCGAGGGAGCGGGGCGTGGGTGTAAAAACATTTTTTCACCCTCGTGGGTTTTTTTTGTTTGGGCTCAATCCCCTGCCCTTTCAGGGGGCATAAAGGAAGCGCTGTGCTCAGCAGGGTCATGTGGGCGAAACCCGAGGGCCAGACTATAGGTGGCGATTAGGGCCTCTAATGTGCGATGAATCCTCCTCTTCGAATCACATGATATGAACTAATGTCGCTATTTAATGATAAAACAACAGCGGGCCTGGAGGGGAGTGTGTGTGTGTTTGTGTGTGTGTGTGTGTGTGTGTGTGGATGCTGCATACAGCTGCACAGAGGACAAGAGGGCAGGAATGGATGACAACTGCATTTCTCAGGTGGTGTGCCTCAACACGCGGCACCGGACCCCTGCTAGGGGACGGGGAAGAGTTGAACTGGGACAGCTGGGATGTGGGTTCAAGTGCAGCACCAAAAACAAACACCCCCCTCTGTTTATAGCCTTGGATATTTTTAATCATCTCTCAAAATCCATCACAATGCTCAGCTATTTATGTGTGTGTGTTTCTGCTGCAGGTGTTTTGACGGCTGTGGTTTGCGTTTGATGGACGGTCCACCCCCCCACCCCCCCACCCACCCACCGCCCGCCCCCCCGCACACTGGGAGCGGTGTAACCTTGGCTCTGACTGCTGGTGAGGGGGAGCAGAGGGCTCGGATTAAGTTAAATTTAGGTCGGCGTGACCCCCTTTGGAGAGCCTTCGGAGCCGTGGCACCAAAGTCATGTCAACCCTCTCTGGAGAAACACGCACAAATGCGCTAAATGCATAAAACCTAAACTGAGCTTCCTTAGAAGCATCTCAGCATCTGTTTTTGTTGTGGACGGACTACAAAAAAAGGACTTCAAATCAATTAAATCAACAGCTATTTGCTTTTTCAATATCAACTACAAAGTAAAAACTCAACCTAGTGTGGTAGTGCAGTAACTCAGAGGGATTTGGTTGTTGATATAAAATATAGTTGTGACCTTTGACCTTAAAAACAAACCCCCAACAACACATGAGCATATTAGGCCAACTGGAACTTAGACTTATTTTAATTGTAAAATCAACTGTTATTAGATATCTAAGTTACAGTTAGTTAGGTTTGAAGAGGCCTAAACGTTAGATACTTGAAAACGACCCATTTTTTTTCAATTTCAGGACTTTGGAGTGATTTTCTCCAAAAGCTGCACACAGATGAGGTGCAGAGAGCGATGATCCCTGAGCCCATTCCCGCCTCTAGCCTGTAGGTGTCCCCGCTGAGCTGGAAACACCTCACATGATACCCTCACATCCGCCCCTATCCACCACCAGCGACCCCTGTGGCGCCTCCCTCTTCCCATGAGCTGACAGTCAAAACAAGCCGCCTCACATGACCAAGCACCGCACAAATGCTGCAACATTACATCATTTACAGTACAAACAACAAGAAAGAGAGCGTGAGAGTGAGAACCTGATTGAAATATGTGACATTTTCACAGCTTTCTAATAGGGTGCTCTTGCAGCATTATTTTCTGCCACGTTTTTTGGATGCTGAGACCAAGAAGAACCTGCTCTAGTGGGCAACGAGGTCATGACCTCTGTGGTGTTTCTGGAAATGTGGGGGATTTAATGGCCTGTGAGGGAGGCGTCGACATATTTATAATATGGAATTTGAGTCATTTGAAAGAATCTGATATTAAACTGAGTGACTGCGAAATATTGGTGAGGTGGTATTTTAAATGCATATAGGATTGAAAAAAAGAGATAAGACTGAAGATGAAATGCAGTTTAATTTCTTTTTTTTCTCTGTACAGGTGAAAACATAATGGCAAAGGTCGATAACGTATCAAAAAGGGCTTTTCTCATTCTCATTCTCATTGCAAAGCCACAGTTAAATGATGAGTTTTTGTAATGAAGCGGGAGTCAGTGTGATTGATGTGTTCACTATCTCAAGTGTTTGTGAGAAGTCTCACTCCGGCATTCTGTACCAACCGTAGTCGGGCAACTGCTGCTCCATATAGGCAAGTTGAAGTGGTTTTAAACCCTCACTTTACTGTAACTTTTGAATAGTTATGCGTCTCTGTTACTCTGGTAAAAGGAGTCAAGGTCAAGTTTATTCTCGGTCTGATCCATTCATCATGTGAAGCGAATCATTTCCACTAATAATACATGTAATTATCACGTCAAATTAATCAAATATTTCTCAATAGATTCATATTTCGGTGACCAAATTTGAAAATCCACATTGTTGATCCCTGCTATCTGGACTCAATATGTTAGAGGACAAACTGACAACCGTAATGTAGCAACTGTCGACTGTCCTTTGTTGTCACTTTTGCAAAGATCCCCTGATTTGAGGAGTTTAAGAGTTCGCCACCAAACAAGAGACCTCGCTGTCAAAGAGACCGACATCTTTCCATGAGCCAGCGGTCAGGCCTCCCAGAGACAAATTCATCACACTCCTGAAATACATAAAGAGGGCCTGAGGTATTTGTGCTGTGGGCTGAGTGTGAATTTGTTAGGTGATTAAAGGCTAAATATAACCTCCTGTCTGCTGGGAGCTGCAGACTGGCAGACTTTCTCTCTCTGTAGTAGCTGCTTTTCCACGATAGGGTCAAAGGACTTCAGCACGTGTAAAAAACCTCCCCCGAAACAAAAGACATGAACCACTATAGTATAAATACTATACTTATTTCTGATATCAAGATAAACACACTTGCAGGCTGAATGAAAAAAAACAAACTTTTATTGCATTTTCTCTCTGTGTTTCTTTTAAAATAGCTGCTATGAATGATGTTAAAAAAATTCCTCACCTGTCCTTGAACGCACCATTACGGCGAAAAAATAACACAACTTGATGTGGTCGTTCAAAAATGCACACGTGAGATTAATTAACACACGGCAGATGTGCAGACGGTCGAGTGGAAGACTTTACTCTTTACAAACTTTACATTATTTGAAGTTTTATTCAGGTCTGACACATATATTTGCATTGGGAACCGGCTTGAATTTGCGCTGCGTGTCACGTGTCAAACAGTGAGGTTAAAATACCCCAAATAAGACAAAAATGAGCATCTGGGGCATCCGCCCGCGCGGTGTTGTACTGGTAAGGAAAGGTCCGGCCTCGTTTGGCTCTGCAGTGGAAACAAAGCTGGTGAGTGAGTGACAGACCGAGGCCTCCAGTCAGTCGTGCCAACAGATCGACTATCTTCCATCACTCCTCAGCCACTGGACCCAAGAGCCCGGCACTCATGTACTCTACTCTCCGCCCGGAGTCTTTGCCAAATATCCTCAGCTGAGGCTCCTTGTCTCATTATTTCACTGAGCATTTGTGCTTCTTCTTTTTCATTGGATGCCTAAATGTGAGATTCATGTGTGATGATGAGGATGCAAAGAGCTGGATAATGAAGCGAGACAATTTGTGCTGAATATGGCGCATCACGACTAGTTGGTTTTGATTTATTTAATTTATTTAACCGTGTTCAAACATCAGCGCTAACCTTCCTCTCAGCAGCAGACCCCGCCCACCTCTAACCTGTATCGCACTGTGTCGTGAATCGCCCCGCGGCTCCCGTGACGCCCGGCGCGGCCGAGCCTGCGGGAGATGTGCCTCTTAGGTGCAAGACTGACATGCCCGTCCCATTTTAATTATTCCTGGACGTGGTTATGAGGTGGGATCGGCCGTGTGTTTTGCGAGTGTGTGCGTCTGGCTCGGCGTCACACGCTGACATTCTCCATCTGAGTGCAGAGCGAGGGAGCGAGCAGGCCGGAGGGAGGTCGGAGGTCAAAGAGTCTACAAAGAGAGCAACGCCAGGGACACTCGGGGGGGGGGGCCTCGGCTGCTGCTGCTGCTGCTGGAGGCTGCAAATAACGTAAACAGGAAGTTCAAGTGAACAGGATGTATACTACCAAAAAACAGCTTTGTCATCTATAAATGGCAAATGTATTCATGGGAATGAACGACAAAGCATGACTCCAAGACGGACATAGAAGGACTTGCTCCTTTTGATTCCTAAATGTGACTTTAGATTGTCTTTTGTTGAGAAAATATATAAATAGGGACTCTGAAGAGCACATATGTGTACCAGGGCTCATTAGTCATTGTGGTTGTTTTGCAATATCCCACTGAGAGAGAATTTGGCAGGATTGAAAGTATTGTGGATTCAGTGCCAAACTACACCGTCCTTTTGTTGACAGTTCTTGCATTAGGCAGCCCAATCTTTCCATCAGTTTAACATCTATATTTACTTTGTTCAGGACATGTTCCTTACAGCTGAGCCTCAAAGGTAAAGGATGTGAAAACAAGCAGTTTTTCCATCATTTTAATGAATTGCAGCCCAGGTTATTCCTGATTAAAAACAAATATCCATCCACAGCATCAATCATTCATTCAAGTCCTTATTTGTGTGGATCCCGTCCAATTCTCCAGCCCACTGGGCGTCGGTTAACCCCCGTTAAAAACAAAATCCAAAGCCAGACCAACAAATATGGTACAAAAAATTTATTTAGTAACAGTTTTGTAAACATTTGAGGTAAATGAACATTTACATCAACTTGTTCTTACAAAAGAATCATTCATACACAAGGCACTTCTCTTGTTTAAGACAGCACTGAAAACAGGTTGCTGTTCCGAGCATTGTGAGATGTTTTCCGACTCCCTGACGAGCCGGAGAACTCATGCTCTGCATGAAATGTAAGAGGAGAGAGTTTGGAGGAGTCGTGGGGGGGGTGGTGGTGGTGGTGGGGGGGTTCAAGGGTCTTTGAATGCAACATCCAGTCAGGGCCTCGTGTGCGGGGTTAGGGAAAGGCCAGCTACCCAGCTAACATTCTCTCAAAAGCGGTGACGTCTGATCTCAATCTGATGAAACGTAGCGTGAACATGCAAAAAAATCTTTCTTCCGTCTCATCCTTGTAAGTCTCTGGTAATGAACATGAGAATAATAATAATAATAATAATAATAATACTGTCTTTAGTATGAAGAGCTGCAGCTGCTGCCATTTTTTTTTTGCTTTTAAGACATTTTTCCTTTGAGGATCATAGAGTTTGGCAGTCCTTTGTCACGCTCTCTCTCGCTCTCTCTTTCTCTCTCTCTTTATTACTAACAATATTAGCATAGCAGTGTTTTTTTCTTTCCTTAATGTGCAAATCTTTATCAACTACCAAAATGTAAACTTTAGGAATCAAAAACAAATGCAGGTAACAAAGTTTTTTTTGTGGTTTTTTTTTTGTCATTTTTAACGAGAAACACAGATCGGGAAAGGCCTTTGCTTCTACCTAGAAGTTCAGCAGTTGTATATTCTCATATTTGTGTTTAATTGCACTGGATGTCATTCACGCAACTGAAGGCAGATATGAAACAATATACCAATATGGGTACAGATACTCTTACACCATACAGTACCATCATTTTGTAACCCCCCCTGAAAAATTAATAAATAAAAAAAATAAAACAGCTGGTACCTCTTTACACCACCATAAGTCCAGTGTATTAATCCGCACTTTAAGTGCTAGAAAATAAGATTCGGTGCACAAACATGTTAGTAGTTTGTATTGTCGTGCCCTGTGGTTGCAATAAGTCCAATCAGGGTGAAATGAGTTTTCACACACTATTATTGTGCACTTGCAACTTTTTCCGAGAGGTTAACTCAGCAGTTTAACACAGTGGATCAAGCTTGTAAAGTTCAAAAAAAGAAAAAAAAACACAACTTTTTGATGAGTGCCTGGGTTGTGAATGAACCAAAGAGCACAGTAACACAACACAAACATACGACTGTGGCTGCTGATGAGTTCGTTTAAATTGGTTTCTGAAGAAAAAAAACTCTAAGAATCAAGATGAACACAACAAAAAAGAAGCTGTCGTGGTTTGACGTTTTCCGCGGCAGTTTTGATGTTTTTGATTCTCGCTGCGCTGGTCGCTTTTTTGTCCTTTAAAAAAGAAGAAGAAGAAGAAGAAGAAGAAGAAGAAGAGTTGTAGCTGTTTTGCAATCACAAACTGACTACTACAAGTATGCAATTTATGAGTAAAATTCAATTCAGTTTTAAAAAAATAGCACTTTTCAGAATAAAACCAATGAAGAAGTGTATGACGCGTGTGAGGGTCGTTTAAACTCGCTTGCTCTCAATCCTTCTGTGTGATTGTGGGGAAAAAAGGGGGTGGAGCTTTGGGAGGATGTTGTTTTCATCTCTACTGGTGTAATGATACAGTAGCTCCTGCGTGTTTGCACATTTTCAATATCATTTAAAGGCAATATTTTGTCTTTTTTGTGGTTAGTGGAGAGCATTTTACTTCTCAGGCGTGTTAGTGAAGGCGCGACCAATAGAGGCAGGTGCAAGCTCCTACTTTTCTTTGTTTTTTGATCTCTATGCGTTTTCAGAGATGCATTCTGGGAACCACAGGGATCGACCTCTATCAGCAGTTTTGACCCACGTGCACCCCTGCCTCACTGCCGGCACTTATCAGTTCTCTCGTGAACATCGCATCAGTCCAGCCTGCCTCAATCAGAGCATTGATCTCCTCTGTGAGCAGCCCTGCAGTGGATTGTGGGTAGAAATCAGTGAATCAGTGAGTTGTAGTTCTACACATCCTGGCGTCGACGACTTTTACGTAAACACGACACGTGATAAAAACTCCCTCCTGAAAAAAAAACATGAGATGTAAATGTCAGGAAGCTTGGGGTCAAAGGTCAAACAAGCTGTTGTCATGGCTGCACTTTTGAGTGAACGATGTGTCCGACAACGCCAGTTATCTGCGCTTCCTCTGCG
>CAESWR010001521.1:109305-119630 GCA_903171835.1 Mullus surmuletus | reverse complement strand
CGAAAAATGTCCATTACATCAAATCAAAACTTTCCCAATTCAATTTTTTGCATGTTTTTTGGGGGATTATTCTCATCACCTTCATTTGAACACCTGAAAGTGTTCCTCTATGATACAAGCAAGGGCATTTTAGCTGATGAATGACTCATGCACTATACAAATAAACTGTTAAAGATTAATAAATACAGATTTTTTTCCACTTTCGACTGGGAGGGATCTTATAACCGCTGCAGCTCATTCAGCTATTGAAGTATTTCTGTGAAATAAAAAAGCCCCATTGTTTTCTGATTAGTGTTTAGTTTTGTGACACGACTTTGGTAAGACATAAGACAACACACAGGTAAGCGATGGGGAAACTCTCCTCTCCAGATCAGCCAATGATTAGACCAAACGTATCATAAAGAGGGCCGGCGCTGGAGTTTGTTGACATTCTTGCTGTGATAAGAGACACATGAGATGAAGGTGAGATCCTTGAATCATCGGAGCGGAGTCGGAATGGAGCAAACTTGGGGAAAAAAACCCAAACTGCTTCAAGCCAGCCGTTTGCCAGAGGGGGGATATTAATAATTATTCTGTCAAACTGCGATCATGGTTCACACCCAAGCGGCACGAAAAAATGATGCAATCAAACACAGTGAAGCACACACACCATATTTTTCTTTAGATACAGTTTTAAGTGAACCAGATTTTATTAGATTACCTAAAAACTCAATGGTTAGGATGTTAAAATACTCTCTTAGCAAAACATATGTATGGGTCGGCAAATCCCAGCACCCATCCTCTCAGGCAAGACGGGAGTTCATAAAGCAGTGTGTGACCCCACCCAGGATCTATCAACCGCTGAGAGATAGAGCCTCTGCATCATCTCTGCATCATCTTAATTAAATCTTTCCTTGTGTACATTCATATATATAGCCTATATATAGCACTATTGTGTGACAAATACCACCTTCCTCCAAGGAAATCAACGGACAGACATGGCATGGGATGAAAATAGAGACATTTCAAACCATCTGCACATTTCGGGCCATGAACTTTCCTATGGCCCGAAATGTGCAGATGGTTTGAAAATGTACAAGGTTTTTCGCTTCCGTGTATCCAGGTCGCGTGAACTGAAACGTGATGTTGTAATTACACACATATATTTTGTTGTTGTTTAATATGGGGACACACCTTTAATTAGTTTGACGTGCCAAAACTATTTTAAAATGTCCTGAGCTGAACTTGAGAGAGAGAACTACTTCATTTCACATTATTCCATTAAGAGAGAAAGTGACACGATACTTGAGAATAAGAGACAGAAATGCACAGACTTCACCATGACGTCATCCATCAATCGTACTTCATACAATATAGTATATTGCACAACATATCCAAGGTGTGAATGTGTCAAACCTGCCGTTTTCAAAACAAACCGATGTACATGACTGTACATGATTTCCCATGACTATAGGTCTCAAAATGTACGTAGCAATGAGTCTTTTCTATTGCTGAGTATCTTAAACAATGGAATCGTTTCACCAAAAACCTCACAGCCTTCATACCAATTCCCTGTTAAAGTAGCATCTGTATGCTCTGTTTCTGCGGTCCTTGATTTCTTTGGTTGCTGGTAACAAATGTGAAAAGAAAAAATCAACGAGCTAAGTAGCGAAATATTCCTTTAGGAGACAGACTGGCGCAAATACAGTGCTTTTAAATGGCCAAGTCATTGAGGCAGAGACAGAGAGCCTGAGTGCTCCCGTATCTGATTGGAACGTTTTAAGGAAGGGGAAGTCACAATAGCGGGACCAGATCTTAGAGGTCTTGGGAGAACATGATCAAGCTGCCGTTTCCTGAGCTGAAAGGAGCGTCAACAGGCAGCCCGAGCACTGTAACTACAGGCAGAGTTGGCACCTGCTTCGAAGGCCGCGACGTTGGACTCTGCGAGTTTTGGATTACTGGTGTGAGGGAGAGCATTCATAGCTAGCCATCAAAAGGCTGCTTTGTTTAGCCAACGTGTCCTTTTTCAGTGTGTACACAGCCATGGCTACTCTCTGGGTTTCACACTCCCCTTTGATATTCTCCATCTGCCTGAGGTTTCGCTCTCTCAGACGCACAGCGGAATGCCGCAGTGTGGTACAGTACATGTATGTCACACTTAGACATGTGAGCTACACTGCTGTTGACTCTATCACATATTTTTATGCATCGTCTGCTGTTCTGGTATGCTTGGAGAAAGTTTTTTTTATCAAGTAATCACTCTTACTCAGCAGCGTGTATGTATGTTTAAAGGTGACCTGTTCAATCACACCAATTTATATCCCAGATGTTGTGGTACATGTAGGGTTCCGGGGTAGTAACAAGTGATTGTATTAGATGTACTTCGTCCAACCTCTTTATAAGGTCTTCTCGCATATTTTGAGTAAGTCCAAAGAATGATTAAAAATAATGGTTCATGCAGTGATTTGGCTCTCCTAATATGGGCAAAAAAGTTCAAACAGTGGGAATGTTACAGTACCTTCAGGTGCATTGAGGTGCATTGTTTCCATGGGTCCAATGAAGGCGTATCGCATTCCTAGTCCCTCTGACATCACCAGGTCGATGTCCTTGACTGAGATAATGCCATCCTGATGGTGTAATCGAGATAAAAAAAAACAAAGGGTTACTAATAGGTTGGATTCGCCAATTTCTGCTTCATGCATGTACGCAGAGATCAGTGTAAACAAACCCAACTAAATTCAGTCTCCAGCTGTAGGAACACACAGCATTGTCCCTGGGGGTTCAACAAAATCACGGCTTTTTACCGCCAGGGCTCAAACCAACCCGATTCCCTTTGATCTCAACATATAAAGTTTCCCTAATCAACCAATTCTGTGTCATCAGGATTATGGAGGCTGTACGGGGAGGAGAGGGATGGATGGAAGCAGAGACGGAGGGAGTGGTTCAGGTATCTCTGGGTTAGAGATACCTGCTGAACAACTGCAGAGGAAATCAAAGCTCAGATGCAGACACGGTGAGCGGGGTGAGCAAGAGGAGAAGGGACAGGGTCGTCTTTGTTTGGGTCCCCCGTCCCAACAACGGGCCTGTTATCTTAGCAAAGTCGGGTGGTGGGTGGGGTCTTTCTTTCACCATAATCACCGGGGTCAACCAGCCGCTTTCTCAGCCGCTCTGCTTTCCAATGCTGGCCTTGACACAAGGACCACTTTTCTCTGTGACTGTGTTTGGAGGGGTAAAAGGGGGGGGGGGGTCTCTGTTATGTAACCACGTCCACAAGGTCCACTCTCACAATAAAGGTAAATGATTATGCTGGGTGTTTTTTAAATCCGGGCCCTATTTTAACACTAAAACTGCCAATTACGAAAAGTATCCATTGGGCTGATTGTCTGCCGCCAAGGTCTGTCAGATTGTTATTACATGAGTCAAGCTCTTTGAAGAAGAGCGGGGTCCAAAAAGAATATGAACACACGCATTGTGTTGGTCTAACTTTTGGCAGCGTCCCGACATACCTCTCTCTGGTTGACGTGAAATTAAGACCAATGTTGTGCAACCAACGGATGAAAACATACCCGTCTTTGCACTTTCACAAATTTTCGCATCGTTCCCCAAAAAGGTCGGCATTGTTCGGAGAGCGCGTAAGAGGGTCACAAGAGGAAATGCTTGCGTTGAAAAACCAAAACACCATGACATCGATTCACTGCTTTGTGGAGACGCGCCAACTACGGCGTTTCAATTTTAAGAAATTGATTGGAAGTGAAATGTTTTTGTTGATTTTGGTGTCACAAGGAAGAGGAAACTTGTGCACGGCTCAGTGGAACAATAAGCAGTGACATTTAACCAGAGGTTGATTCCCATTGGTCTGTCAAAGATTCTCAGAGTGAAGGAGGGAATCACACAGTGACTTACTCTTTACTCTTTCCTTTTACTTTTCCTATTCTGACCAAAATCCAACCACTAGATATCCTCGGGTGCAATGCCGATCTCGCTAGGTTTTTTTCTTGGATTGATCTACCCTAAAGTCAATGACGTGATGGTTTTTAAAAGAAATGGTGAGAAAGGTGAGACAACCTGTTTCTCACACAGCATAATAAAAAGAGCCACGGAGACATGACTTGGCGATTATCGTGTCACTGCCTGTCAGTATAAATGGCAGCATGTATGTGGAAATTTACACAACAGCAAATCTGTGCACTCGGTACACACCCGCAAACATGAAAAAGCAGGTTTGATATGTTTTCATTTGTGTGAGTAATTCAACAAAGCTGTGTATATGTGGAACAATAATCCATTTTCGACCTAATATTGAGAAATCCCATAAAATCAGACCAGATGATTTGATTTTTATGACCACAAATGTGATCTGGTAAAGAGTATCAACTCCACATCACCTCATATCTAACCATTGGGTTCTTGTTTATGCAACCAGCGTAACGGGGTAAATAATAACAGGTTTGTCATAACAGTACTTTTAAAGGAGTCATTTTTTCCCCTGGTACTGCCTTTCCGCATACAGGAATGACTTCACCTCAAACACGAGGTGTGGCAGCAAGGTGAAAACGTGTCAGGTGGATCATCTGTTTCACCTGTCACTGCTCAAACACCAGGAACGATTCACAGCTGATCTCCCCCGTCGATGGACACAGAGATGCTAAACCCTATTCAGCATTTCGTCCACTGCTGAGACTCATGCAGACACAACAACCTCGTCCTCGTACTCAACTGTATGAGGCTCACATGCCGAGACTGATTATTGTTCCTGATTTACCTGTTGATCAACTCTCTCAGGATAAATGGTGGAGGACAGAAGAAGGCGACTGTTGTCCGACAGGTTTGCTCACGGTCTTAGAAAATTGGGAAGCTGAGAATTTTCTCAGTACTTTTTCTTATTTAAATGGAAGAACATTTGTGCATGCAAACTATATTTGGGTAGTATTCACACAGGAGATTGTAGTTAGATGAAGTCAATGGGAAAATTACCCTAACTCTCACCAGGATAAGGCTTTGTTTGGTTCCGGATTCCTTTTGATTGTTTGAAGAAAGAATGCTTCATATACATCTGTGCGTTGCTCATCGCATCTACTATTAACTATTTTGCCATTTAGCTGTTCTATCTATTATGTGTTTTAACCTTTGTTTGGAGGTTTTTCAGAAGATTAGAGAGCTACAAAATGAGCTCCACCCAGGCCAAAGTTTCACACTTTAACAGCAATGTGGCATTTTTGTCAGCTGGGACCTAATGGCACTCTCAGGGTTAATTCTTCACAACAGCAGCCTCACAAGGAGTCTGAACTTCCACAGGCCTGTGCGAAGACACACATGTCACACGGTGGATCCGCTGGATGCTATGTTCGGAGTCAGTAGAGGCAGGAATCCCTGCGTCGTTTTCCCTGAAGTATGCTGGATGCTTGAATTCTCAGAGGCAAAGAGGCAGCGAAATGTTACTCCCCCACCACTTTTGTGATTTTTTTTTTAACTAAATAAGTTGTTTTGGGTGTTTTGTGTCGAGCACTGGCTGCACTCACAAGGACTTTCACCTGACTGAGGCACCACTTGTGTCATCGGTGAGCCAGAAAGCTCGATCTAAAAATTCCAAGTGTGATGAAAACAAAATACTTGGATTTATGTGATCAACGGAGGAGACCACTATGACCTCTCACTGTTCCCATCGGCCAGATAATATTCTCACAGAAATGTACACTTTCTGTTCAGCAGATTGCAACAACAATGTGCACCGTTATTATGTAGCGTGACTGTACGTAACTTTTCTGTTGTAATCTCAGAAATGGTACCACTGTACAATTAGAACAAAAGAATATATTTCATTGTAATAAATTGCGCAGGAAACCAAGAGTCAGGAAACGGAGCCGCCCTTGGTTAATATGTCGGCGATGCTGTAAGTGCGGTAAAAAACAGTCACCGTAAAGACAGCAAAGCGAGACAGAAACTATGAAGTGTGGTAATTGCTGTCTATGTGAATTGCACAGTTTTAATGTCGTGTTTGCGTCTCCACATACGACCGCTCACAATCGTCAGCATGAGTGGCATTTTCGAAAGGTCATGCTTCTGTCTCAAGCCTTCAAGCCAGAATGGTGTAAAAACAATAAAGTGAAGAGCAGAGCGGAGACAGAGAAACAAACTCTGCCTCGAGGTGGTGGTGGGGTGTTGATATTTAGGTGGACCAGCTTGTTTGTGGACATTTCTACAGCAAGTTACAAATAAAGTCTGTGTTGGATTGTTTGAAAAGCCGACATTTCAGGTGAGACGAGGTGAAACCACTTCAGTAACTAGGCATCTCTTCATTCTGCAGTCATCCACTCAGTTATATATTACAAAACACAGCCATTAGAATCCCTAAAATTCTTGAAAAATATTGATAGTCTCCTGGTGAGTAGCTGAGCTTTGATTTAGATACACAATTAGGGCGGTAACAGCCCATAACATGCTCATTGTCACTTTAAGAAAAATCTTAATTGCAGGATGTTTTTGCTATGACATAAAGTGGTGCATCTCGTGAGAAAGGAAAAGAAACGCATTGACAAAAGAAACAAGCTTTATCTTCCTGAAGTCACGTGACTCAACGACGGCTTAATATTTTCCCAAACACACACGATGAATCCACCCAACTATCAGTGAGCTGTGGAAAATCTCTCCATGCAGTCATCCTATTAACGCTGAGGAGAATCCTTTGAGTGTGAATGTGTGACTCATTTCTGGTATCCAGGCCAATATAAAAAGGATTCATGGCCGTTTTGACAGTTGAAGTGGTTAATAGTCAATAATGAGTCAGAAGTTTGGCCATAAGAGGTGCCTTTTTTTTTTTTAGGCAGGTGAACGTGATGCCTTTGAATATTTTCAACTTTCAATTTTGTGAATGAACGTTATTCAACAGTGCAGAAAATCATTATGTGTTCGCATGTTGTTGCTGTTGCTAGCCCCTGCAATTAAACAACTGACGTGCAGAATGCCACACCCACCTATTGTTGGTTCTCGCCATGATCAGAATGTATTTACGTTGCACATATTAAGGAATTTCACCATTGTGCGTATCTGCAGGTGAGACTAGAACGGCGCCACAGTCACCGTTTGTCTGATAGAGAGGCACGCTGTGATTTAGGAGAGCTGTAATATAAGAGACTATGAGAGACCGGCTCTTTGATGTAAATGTCTGAAGCACAGTATACTGATCTAACCTGAACTGTCTAGGTTTGTTATGTCATTACTATGTGTGTATTTGTGCGTGTGAGCCAGGGAATGAGGGGTCAAAGTTGTTCAAACACGTAGTAATGAAATTCCCCAGGCCCGGTATTAATTATGTAGTAGTCCAGCCAAGAGTATTTGTGTTTGGCAGCAATACAGTGGCATTTGGTAAGTGTTTGCAAAGATTTATTTAAGAGTCAAATATCAATTACTGCCATCTACAAAGTTAGCTGTTTTACTTATTTGAATATGGTGTATGTATTATGAGGTATAAATATAATGTAAATGATTTGCATTAAGATAGAAATTGATTTGGAGTAAAAATTGACTTAGAACTGTTTAATCTGAAATATGTGTACAAAACAAGAAAGGACTTCATAGGAGTTCAGCTTAGGTGACTGCACACTTCTTAAGGAATCTCAATTACTTAACTACACTCTTTCACACATGAGAGATCCCTTACACTAAAACACAGAGTAAAGTCTTCCTGTTAAAAATAAAGGAGAAAATATCTAACATGTACAAATTCAGGCAGCCAGTGGCCTGAGGAACACATTTAAGCTCTAGATTGGAAGCTATTCGTGTTCCAACTTCGACTCCTCCTGGGGCAGATTCTTTTTTTCTCCCCGTGAATGATCATGTAATGGTTCCTGTCATCAGAGGCTAAAGCTCATTCCCTCACACTGAATGCTCCTCTTTGGAGAGAGAGCACGGCCATTATAGCAGAGGTGAGTTGACAGGGGCCTTCCTATTTTCTGCTTCGATTACAAAACCATCAGCAGGTCCACTTAGGCCAACAAAGCCCCACTGATACTAAGAACCTCCTCTCTAGAAATACAAAAAAACAACAAAAAAAACAAAGGTTTTGAAAGCAGGAAGGAACTGCTTCCAAAACAATTTACACTAATGGGTTTTATCCGTTTTTTATTTCATTTTCATATTTGAGCAATATTGTAGACGTCCTTTGCACATGCTCCTTTGCATTCATTCCTTATATTGTCTTTCATTTATAGTCTATTCATATTTTTTTCATATTATTTCCCCTCAGTTGCAATATTTGCTGCAACGTACAAAACCTAGACTTAGATACAAGTAATTGGATATTTTGTTCTGTTGTGTTAAATAGAGCCAAACTAAAGGCTTTCTAATGTGCAACACCAACTTCCAGGAAAGGTTCCTTTTCATAATGAGCTAAATCAATATTGCAAAAAAAAGAAAAAGAAAAAAGATTTTAGATATTCGAGATGATGTGGCTCCTTCCAATAGAGAAATAAAATAAATGAAATTAGTAGTGTGCCACAAACTGTGCAGTCGTGTAGGAAGAATAAAAATTTGACAACATAAAAAATAAATAAAAGATCACCAGTTACTAACCTGGACCAGCCTCCAGGACTCTGCGATAATGGCCGCCTGCACTCTGTTGAGGGCGAAGCCGTCAATCTCTTTCCTCAGGCGGACAGGTGCCTGGCCTACCTGTGGCAGTCACAAGATAAATCACTTAGGCACAATCTTGAAAGACAAATCTTGTGAAGTCAGAAAAAGTCTCTTATATTGTTACCAAGACCTAGAGCATATTGGAGGTGTAGATATATTTCTTCTCTCCAAGATGTGAATGGTTTCGACGTCAGCCTCAAATGTTATGGAATTCAGCATGCTGGGACTTGCAGAGATTTAAACCTTGACTCGTGCTGTGAACTCAGTCCATCATAGTGACTCCTGTTTTGCCAGGAGTTAAGTCACGATTGTTTTTGCATCATTTGCATTTCGATGCCACCAAATCACCTGGTTTGACTCACATCACGGGTTTGTTTTGTTGTAGATATGTAGATTCTGACATTAAATTTAATTTGCTTGCTCAAGCTTATGCAATCTGGGATGCAAACCTTCGTCATCAGGGCGTAGGTGTTGTCCATAACAGTTACCAGCGTCTCTGGGTGGGGTACCAGCTCTACAAGTTTGACATAGTAGGGTGGGTTTACCTGGGGAGCACAAGACAATCGTTGGTGATACAGCAGATAAATGACCTCTGGTATGGGATGTATTTTTATGTTTTAGTAAAAGAAAATTAAAAAATCCTGATATCAGGGATTCTGGACATGAGGTTTGGGGAGATCCTACTTGTTTTTAACCATTGTAATAGCTTTGTGTTTATTAGTACATGTACACATATATTCCAAGGTAGTCAAAATATATATCCATTGCATACAAACACAAATCATGCGGTACTGACAGAGGAGAACACAAAAAAACGCAATTAGAGCGTCATCTCATCCTTTATGAACTCGGTGATGACGGAGCATTTCTTTGTCACCTTAAGGGAGGCCTTTGGAAGTCTATGACCCAATTAATGTGAGTATCTATGTTACTATGTTACATACATACTTGAAAATTACGAGCATGGTGGTAATAGATCCTATGACAGCACGTCATCGCAGTTCCAGAGCGAGTCAAGTTGTGTCTAAACTCGAGCTCCGCCCCTCAACCAATTTACATGAAAATCGGATTTGTTCTGCCAGAGAGTGACGACTCCTCCAAAAGCCAACGTGATAAAACTTTGATTTTGACTCAGTTTAGTTGATCTCCTCCAAAATGCAGTTACCCTTAGCCCATGCTAGACTCCACCAAGATCGGTGAAACTGATATTTACATAGCAGCATTAACAGAAATGAACCGGCATTGCAAGGATAAATAATAAAGAGCAACTTGTAAAACGCAGTGCATGATGGACAAACAGGGCTGGGTGCCTATAAATGCATGTCGGGGCACAAGTGTGTGGTTTATAGATTTGAAATCCCCCGGATCTGACTAACCGGATGGGAGACGAGGCAGCGGCTCCTGTCTTGGACCTTGGAGAAGACGCTGCTCGGCACCAGGCAGGAGGTGGAGCTGCTCAGGATGACGTCTTTCCCTACAAGGCGCTCGATGTCCTGGAAGACGTTCTGCTTCACATCAAGCTGCTCGAAGACGCACTCCTGGAGAACAACAGCAACAAAAAATGTGAATGCTTTTAATGGGACACAGAAATTGACACATTTGTGGCCATACTTTCCAAAGTTTTCTCTGTGGATATAAAAATATCTGTCATCTTTTTGGGCCACTTGAGGGTAGTGGAAAAAAAATCACACCAATAAACACATTCCCAATTAACTGTG
>CAESWR010001521.1:89216-99677 GCA_903171835.1 Mullus surmuletus | reverse complement strand
CAAGTACACACCGAGTCTGGAGGACTGAGGACCTGACAAGATGGTGACCTTATTGGCATGCTTAAATATGTAAATGAATTGACAGCACTCTAATGCCCACGACCTGTCGTCGTTTCCAAATTCAGATGATACATTTGAGTCCCCAAATGAATCATCTTTGTATGATAAGGCTACTACACATCTGCCACTCCTCTCTACCTCCCAGTAACAACGGCCAGTCATATTCTCTTTACTCAAGAATTGCCATCCATTAATGGATTTTTTGGGGTGTTTTGCCCCCGGTATTTTAACGCTCTGATTCGCGACGTTTAATGACATATTGTGTTTTGTTAAACGCCTGTCCAGTGTTAGTTCCTTTGAATAATTAAGAAAGTCATCTCTAGAACAGGCCTCCGCCAGTGGGTCTGGTGATGAACCTCTGAGTTCAGGTTCCTCCTGTGAGATCTTTGTCCAGTCCTTTCTCAGAATGTTCTCAATTGTACCCATGGCCTCGGATGCAGCAGCCATCACATCTTCAAAGTACTGAGCATCGGGTGATTGAGTACAGATGGGGGGTATCCATAAACCTGGAAAGGGCTGCAACACGGAATTAAGATTCTGTAGAACGTGGATGTGATGGTCTGTTTCTGACAGTTTCTTTATTTCAGCATCTCTCCTACGTAGTTCATCGAGCTCCTGTTTCAGGTTCTCCTCAAGTGTTTTGGCTTCATCCAGTCCTGTTTTCTGCTTGAATCTGATCTGAAGCTTCACATCAGACTTTTTCCTCAAAATGAAATCTATGAGCTCAGTGAAGATCCTCTCTGTGTCCTCCATTGCTTTGTCCGCAGAGAGATTGATGGCCTTCATCTTCTCTTGAAGCTCACTCACACATTTTTCAGTCACCGGGATTCTTCTCTGTATTTGTTTTTGCTTTTGCTCAACCCCTGGCTGCCTCTTAGTTCTTTCTGCTTCAGCTGAGACTATCTTGTGGCCTTTATGCGCGTCCACCGAGCAGAGATAACAGATACACTGCCGATCAGTACTGCAGAACAGTTTCATAACCTCATTATGGTGAACACAAATGGTCTGCTGAAGACTTGCAGTCACCTCACACAACCTGTGTTTCTTTAGCGGCGCTGCAACGTAATGAGGGTTGAGGTGTTGCTCACAGTAAGAAACCAGACAATCCAGGCAGGACTTTAAAGCTTTTAGTTTCCTACCGGTGCAGACATCACAAGCCACATCCTCAGGTCCGGCATAGTCTTGGTCATCACGAGGATCTTGGAGCCTAGCCTTCTTTAGCTGCTCAACCAAAGCCGCTAACATGCAGTTTTTCACCAGGCCAGGCCTCGGTGTGAAGGTCTGTCTGCACTGGGGGCAGCTGTAAGTGTCCTCCTCGTTCTTCTCACCCCAGAAGTTTTTAATACAGGTCATGCAGTAGCTGTGCCCGCAGGGAATCGACACCGGATCTTTCAGTAGATCCAGACAGATCGAACAAGAGAAGGTTTCCCTTTCCAGCCAAACTCCTGCCTGCGCCATTTCACCTCTCGGTAGCAATGATTGTTTCACTTCTTAGAAATGGAAACCAGTCTGATCGGATGGCTCCACCCTACTTTGGGGAGGGAACAAACAATATGTTTCAGTCCAACCCACTTCTCTTCAGCTTTCCTCTCATTCAAATAGCAACTTTTGATTCCAAAATGTTGTTGACATTGTCATCAATGTCTATACTGTAAATACTGTGTAGTTGATGTTTTGAAGACAGTTGTGCAAAGTGAGTTTCTGAAGCAAGGAATTCCTGCAGTTTGAAAGCTGCACTTTCTTTCTGTTGTGTTTCTGTTTAGTTGAAACTATAATTGGTGCAGGTGTCACAGTGAAAACAACAACTCAGAAAAAGCACAGTTTTATTGTGTTTTCTGACTGTAACAGGATGGAGCAGCCCGACCCATGACAGCAGTCAGAGCAGCAGGTTACACCTCCTCCCTGACCCGCGGTGAGTTTGAGGGCATCAAAAACAGAAATTGTCCCTCAAAGCTATTTTGGAGATTCTTACCACATTCTTCATATGATTCTCACTCATCTCCTCTGGAGTATAATGCACTGTGCGGAAAGGAAGTAACTTGTTTTTGTTGTATGTTCAGGCTCAACCTTTGACCCTCTGGGCCAATCCAAAGGCCCTGCTCCTCCACTTGAAGCAAAAAATGACGACACGTGGGTTGTCATTACATTACTGATTTACTAACTGTTTCTGTACCTGAACCAGATCAGCAATGTGTGATTGGAAAAAAAAACTTGTTAAATGTCTGGTTTTAACAGCTTGGTTTTGCATGTATATACTTTTTGCAGCTATTTTTGTCTCTGTAATTATATTTATAAGATATCATTCTCATATTGGGATTAAATATAGATGATGTTTTATGGCGGGACAGCCAATAATACAAAATGGATTGTATATCAGAGTTTATGTTTGATTTGCGGCATGGCATTAGTACGGTAGAAAATGTCACACTCTGTGCTCTGTCCTGTCATCTGCAGGCCTGAGGAGAAGATCAAGATCCTGGAGAAGAAAGTGAATGACCTGGTCAAAGAGAGCTGCATGGCACAAAGTGTGGGAAACCTCCAACTGGTTAGACTTTTTTGTTCTTCAGCAGACATCTTAATGCTGATGGGAAATTGGCCAATGTTCCATGCAGTTTATCCACTTAAATCCAACAATAAATTACTTGGCAATTGGCTTTATGCACAGCTCCCCTACTCCTGAATTTAAGACAGCTCCTCGTTTCCTGTCTGTCAGTATTGGACACACTGATTAATCCAGGTGTGCATGCTACTTAACTCCTGCAGTCAGACACACCTGGATTAATCGGTGTGTCCAATACTGATGGACCGGAAATAAGAAGCTGGACATGTTCTACAAGCTTATTGCCGGTAATGTCGATGTAGATATCACGTGTGTGGTTATATGATTTTACAGTTCACTGAATGTGTAATTACAGGCTCTAGAAAAAGCCAAAGAGGCAGGAAGGAGGGAGATGGTGCTGACGAGGCAGAGGGAGCAGTCTGGCAATGCAGATCACATCGGGGCCGACCTCACCTACTCTGTAAGCTTGGGTGCCGTGCTTTCAACAGCAGAAGACATTATAATAAAATGTAGTGACATTTATTTGTAGAGCACCTATCAAAACATGCTTACTAAGTGCTTTACATGGATGTACAAACATACATACATAGTGCAATAACACACACAACAGGTGCACTTATGTTACATGGACATATCCCACCAAGAGCAACCAAGCACCTGGCAAAAACATTGCTTTTGCAACAACACATCATCAGTAGGATTAAATGAGTGACAGTCTAAACCCAGCTCGCGTTCCCTATTAGTGGGTGAACAATCCAGCGCTTGGTGAATTCTGCTTCACAATGATAGGAATAGATTATAACTGCATGCAGAGCCATTTTTGTGAACCTGTTTTTGCTAATTCCTTGAGGAAATACAAATTATTCCTGTCGTTGCTAGGTTCTACTAAACCTTGCCAACCAGTATGCAAACAATGAAATGTACCCAGAGGCCCTGAACACCTACCGCCACATTGTGAACAACAAGATGTTCAGTAATGCAGGTAAGTTCGGGGAGTAATACAACAATAAACCCCAAAGAACACACAATCTCTTACTGTGGATAGTTCAAAAATAGATTGTTTTAGTGCTGCAGTACCTCTGTGCAGTGGTTTCATGTGTTGTGCTTTTCCTCTTGACTACGCCTGTGGATCCAGGGTGGCTAAAAGTCAACATGGGCAACATCTACTTCAAACAGAAGAATTACCCCAAAGCCATCAAATTCTACCGAATGGCACTAGATCAGATCTCTAACGCTCACAAGGAAATGAGGATCAAGATCATGCAGGATATCGGCGTGGTATTTGTCCGCATGGGCCAATACCCGGACGCCATCACGTCCTTTGAGCACATCATGAGTGAGAGTCCCAACATTAAGACCGGCTACAACCTCATCCTATGCTACTACGCCATGGGAGACAGAGAGAGGATGAAGAAGGCCTTTCAGAAGCTCATCTCTGTCCCTCTGGGTATCAGTGATGAAGACAAGTACATTTCATCTAGTGTGAGTGACAGTAAGATATGCAGCATATGAATAATTTAGCAAACACGAAAGTTGAAGATCATTTGATAAGAAATTTACAGATGAGAGGTTGAAAATCAGAACGCCGGACATAAATAGGAGTTTCATTTTTTTATTTCATAGACGTTCAAAAGCATGAGCAGATAAAGCAAATAAAATAAATGTAACAAATGTATTAAAATTAATACAAATTACTTGTTAATACTTAATCTTGAAATCTTTTGTAGGACAGAAAAACAGACTGCTTGCATCGATTTCCATCAAATTGAATTGTGTTTGTAAAATATGATTTCTTAACATCCTTGTATCATGTTTTTTAGGATGACGCAGGCTCAAATATGGTCGTCGAGGCCATCAAGAATGACAAGCTTCACCAGATTGAGAGAGATTTGTAAGAACACAGTCTTCAACGAAACATTGATGCAAAACATTTAACATTTACCTCCATCTTACAAGAGGGGAAATGCATAAAACACTGTTTGGTCACACTCAAAGGCACAAGGGGTGCATTGTTTTTGTCATATTTATAGTGATGTGGGGATGCATGAGGTGTAAATACTCCTTTACTTCAAAATGCGCACATTCAAAAGCTTCTCTGTGCTCTCCCTCCTTACTGTAACATAGAAAAATTCTGGCTGAAAAGTACATCATGACAGCTGCCAAGCTCATCGCTCCAGCCATCGAGACCTCGTTTGCCACTGGATTCGACTGGTTTGTTCATTTCATGTTTTTCTTCTTAACACCCACAGGCATAAAATATTTCATGAGAATTTACTCGCAATACGGTGAACTTCAGGGTGTTAATAGATGTGACTAGAGAAAGCCAACAATGTCAAAAGCAAATAGGCATTTTAGAGATAAACCTTGGAACACTAGATGTCATAATTTTGGAATTGAGTCTGCAACCTTCTTTTGTAGGTGTGTTGACATGGTGAAGAGTTCTCAGTATGTGGAACTTGCCAACGACCTTGAGATAAACAAGGCCATCACCTACCTTAGACAGAAGGACTTCAACCAGGTGAGTGTTTGGATCAGCACAGTGGAGCAACATGCCTGCATACTTTGTGCATCACCACTAGATTCAGGTCACCTGCCACTGTGGCCCGAACCTAAAATGTCCTGTTTATTTTGTTGTGATTATGTGAGGCTATTTCCTTTTGAATGTGTGTATCTTGGATGATCTGGCATTTGTGTCTCTTCATATCTTGTTTAACAACTTTCCACACAGCTGTTTGCTGCTTTTGGTTTATTGTCGTGCTGCAGCGGCTTCAGCTGTGTGCTTTCATACAACGGCCTCCCTTCTCACCAACTCCATTCTTCCTTGTTTTCTTTCTTTTGTCTATTTCTTCCCCATCTGCATGCATAAGATTGAGGTATGTGTGTTTCTGTAGATTGGCATTCCGTTTTCGTGTGTGTTTTTCCTTTTTGTTTTTCTTTTATGACATGCATGCATTTTCCAAATAACATCATTGCCAAAACAAGTTGGAGAAGCATTCTGAAACCCACCTGCACCAGTATGGAAAATCTTTGTGCAGAGAGGAAATTATAACCATGATTCCTCTTTTGGCGATACTTCAACATTGAGCTATGAAGAAACTGCACCTGTGCCAGTGGAAGCGCTGCAGCTCCGAAATGTTTTACGATGCAAAACCTGATGCAGCTAACTTGTTTATGTTCAAGTACTCTTCACTGCATATGCATGGTGTGCCTGTTGAGTTTATTGTTCAAACCTTGGAAAATTCCTAATTCCTGGTGGGATAACAATCCTGTGCATGAACAGACAGAACCATTTTTAGTAATGATAAGGGCTTGAGGACATTCTTGATAGCTTGCAAAACCCAAACTTCAGAGAGTGGTTTGGTGGCATCACTGCGCCTTCCTTGGCATGGACACTACTATAAATACACTGGAGTTTTCTGATACATAGATTTAATCCAATCTGGATGTTATAGTTTACCAGCTGGATTTACCTCAAATTAGTAAAGACGTTTCACCTCATCCAAGAAGCTTCTTCAGGGCTGAAGTAGTTCTGAACTGAGAAAGCCTCTTGGATGAAAAGTCCACTGAAGATATATTATCAGCTGGATGACTGAGAACATCCACAACAGACACTCCTCCAAATGTTGAGCCAGTCAGCCTTTTATGATTGTAGGTGTGTTTCATAGCTATGTGCACACCTGATGTTTTGTCAACAGGCAGTAGAAACTCTGAAGACATTTGAGAAGAAGGACAGCAGAGTGAAGAGCGCCGCATCCACCAACCTTTCCTTCTTGTACTTCCTGGTAAGACTCTTTCAATGAGAGAGGATTCGGTTTCCCGACCAAAGCTTAAAGGGGTAGTTTTGATTTTTTGACATAAGTTGTATGAGATCTTCACCATCAATGTCATTCATCAGCAGTGACTTTTGCCCTACTGCGACCCGTGAGTGGAGTTCCGGCCCGGTTTCGGTGTTGCAAAAAGTAGTTCTGGCTAGTTGCTAGGGTCACACTGATAAAGCGGTTTGCTCCAAATATCAATATGCGCTCAAATGAGTAACACATTTGCATCACGCATTCTTGACCGCAAAAAAGTCAGACCTTGTGACGACCCGGTACATCACCTTTCCATCAGCTAAAGGAGGAAGGAGGTGGAAGGACACCGCTGCGAAGTGAGAGAAGACACGTCACAGCTGATGACAATACGCGCAGTGATACAAAGGGAGGGAAAATAGTACAAGGTGATTGGGAGGTCAGACTTTTTGGCGGTTACGTTTACGTTTACGGAAGAATCCGTAATGAAAATGGATTACTCTTTTGAATGCACATTGGAAGCAAAACACTTTATCCGTGTGACCCCAGCAACTATACAGAACTACTTTCTGCAACACCAAAACCGGGCCGTAACTCTGCTCATGGGACGCAGTGGAAGAAAAGTCACTGCTGAAGAACAACACTGATTTTGAGGATCTCACAACTTCATGTCAAAAAATCCAAACTATCCCGTTAAACTCAACTTGATTCCTCGTAACTTTTTCTCCCCACAGGAGAAAGACTACGAACAGGCCGACCGGTATGCCGACCTCGCTATGAACGCTGACCGCTACAACCCGGCAGCTCTTGTCAACAAAGGCAACACGGTGTTCGTGAAGTCGGACTACGAGAAGGCCGCAGAGTTCTACAAAGAAGCGCTGAGGAACGACTCCTCCTGCACCGAGGGCCTCTATAACCTGGGTAACAATGAGCAAAACCTGATGGATCCATTGATAAATATTGACATCAAAGAGGCAAATATCATATCAAAGTAGATGAACAGTTCTTGTCCCATTCTAAGGCCTCACCTACAAGAAACTCAACCGTCTGGGGGAAGCTCTGGACTGCTTCCTGAAGCTGCACGCCATTCTCAGGAACGACGCCCAAGTCATGAATCAGCTCGCCAACCTGTATCCTATTTGATTTCTTTTTGAGCGTTGGTCACATTTTTTTTGTTTGTTTGTTTGTTTGTTCCTGGGTTTGCATCTGTTTATCTTTGACTTTGCTCTCAGCTATGAGCTTCTGGAGGACCCCAATCAGGCAATTGAATGGCTGATGCAGGTCATCAGTGTAACTCCCACCGACCCCAGGGTGCTGGCCAAACTGGGAGAACTGCATGATGGCGAGGGCGACAAGTCCCAGGCTTTTCAGTACTATTGTGAGGTAATGTTTTTTAATTCTATCTTTAAGTTAAATGGTTTATTTAACATTTCGCCACTGATTAGCTTACACTTCTCTTTATCGTTTTGGGTTGTGGTCCCGCTCAGTCTTTCAGGCTCTACCCTTCCAACATCGAGGTGATTGAGTGGTTGGGAGCTTACTACATTGAGACACAGTTCTGTGAGAAGGCCATTCAGTACTTTGAAAGAGCCACACTTATCCAGTAAGTAACACGTTTTCACCAATTGGATGGAAATAGCACCACAATGAACCCTAAACTCAGCAATTAAATGATAATTGTAATGTGAGGTCATAAATGGGCATAGATATCAGTATTTATTGTATACTATATTTCATTATTATTATTGGAGTTATTATCTGGGAGTGTTTCTCGATACTGTCTCTGCCAAAATCTGCATTACAAAGTTGCTTATATTTTCTACAATGTCTTTGTATGTATGGTGTATCGGTGTCTTCATTGAAAAAAGTAAAACTGTACTTTGTCTCTCAGACCGAGCCAAGTGAAGTGGCAACTAATGGTGGCAAGCTGCTACAGAAGAAGTGGTGAGAAACATTCTTAAACTGCATCAGATTAATATATTGAATTATATATACAATACATTCTCCAGGGATAACTGCGCTGTTTAAATAACTGAGCATCAGCAAAATTTAATGTACCACACTTTTCAGATGTTACTGCTGTTCCCAATTTTCCGTATTTTCTCTTCCTCTTACAGGGAACTACCAGAAAGCCCTTGAGACCTACAAAGACATCCACCGCAAGTTTCCAGAAAATGTGGAATGTAATTCAGCTTTATTTATACACAACTCTCAATGGTGCAGGGGGGAGAAGCCATTGTACAACAGGACATAAATAAATAAAGGATTTTGTATGTGTGTTTGCAGGTCTGCGTTTCCTCGTGAGGCTCGGGACAGATATGGGTTTGAAGGAGGTCCAAGAATACGCCACCAAGCTGAAGAAGGTGGAGAAAATGAAGGAGCTCAGGGAGCAGGTTCGTCCGCCAGCCGCAACTTTTCACATCTAATGAAAAGAGTTTGGGGCATTTTCTCATGAATTAATTCCTATTCCCGGTTAGTTTGTGATCCTCAGTCCACATTTTATTTTTTTTGCCGCACTGCCAGCATGAATGTACTCCATATTTTCAATGAGCCTGAACCTGTTTGCATGCAATGTGGTTTGTATATTTAATGTGGAACAAGATACAACCTCACTTTGTGTGTATAAGATTAACACTAATTATTATCTTTATTATTAATTATTGTTTATTTGGATCCCCATTAGCCATCACATTGGCAGCAGCTACTCTTCCTGCGGTCCACTCAAGAAAATTACATGACATTACATCATATAGCATTAAAAGCATATTGAACGACCATACACCGAAAAGGAAAAAAATCACATTTACTCACATTAAATTGACTTCTATCAGCAGCTTAGCTAAAGACTGTATGTTCCTATGAGGCAATTCATGTTGACTGTTAAAATGTTGCAGAATTATTTATCACTTCCACTTTTGTCTTCACCGGTATTGAACCCAGTTCTAAACATTGAAAAGATGATATAGTGGTAAAAAGCAGGAAAAGCACTTTTTATTCTTTTGTCGTGACTCTCCAAGAGCCAGACTGGGCAGACTGGAGAGCAGATGGTATGCAGGTGTTTTAATGGCTGCCTTATACTTGTGCTGGATTATTTTTTATAATAGCTTGTTTGTTTGTTTGGAGTGAATCAGGTTGTTCAGGAGTACTCTGAACATCTGGGTGGTTTGTTGACATGTGGTTTGATCACTGGCGGGATGATGATTCCCCTGAAATGAAAACCAACCCTTTGCTTTTCTCATCCTTGACACCCTTAAGTATTATCACCCATGACCCTCTTTGGCTCTCGTGCGTAGTGGAGTGTAAAATAATGCGCTTTAGTGGAAATGTTCATTAGAGCCAGGAACAAATGAATAGGAGGATGACTGTGTTAAATCACAACCAGCTGCTGTTAAATCACAGCAGAGACAATATTGGAGCAGAGCAACAATCCTGCAGAAGGCTGGCGGAAACGCAGACGGAGAGTTGACTCATGATTCCCAAAATTCCTCAGACTGAATGAAAAAGAAAGTGATCAGACTTACTCAGCTGGGGAGTGAAGGCAGTGATCAGCGATTACTTAATTCAAATCACCGCCCTGTGTCACAGTGTTGTTTAGGCTAAAGGTATTATATTACGACTGTGAAAATCTGTGTTGTTATAAATTCTGACTACTTGCATGGTAATAGTTAATTTTTTAAATTGAGCTTACAAAACAAGTCAAAAGTCAAGAGATTATCTAGAGAAAAACAAAGCATAAAAAGCCATTACGGCTGGCTTTCTGTCAGAAAGCCTCTTAAGCAAGCTTAATCTTTTGCTATAAAACATGCAGGAAAAAAAAGTTTGATCACCCGCTCTTTCCCTCTCTCTTCCACCAGAGGGTGAAGTCGGGGAGAGAGGGCAGCGCCAGAGGTCGGCGAGAGGGCAGCGCCGGGAGCACAGGTGAGTCGGTAAAACCAGTGACTCACCAGTGTGAACGCTCGGCCTGGGAGCAGACCTGTAGCAGTCAAACGTGCACAGCAAAATGAACATCTGCTGAGAAATATTAAAATTGTGTGCAACATTGCATAAAAAAAA
>CAESWR010001521.1:66649-76842 GCA_903171835.1 Mullus surmuletus | reverse complement strand
CTAGAGGGGAGGGCCTTGGCCTCCCCCCATTCTTCAGGGGTCTGTCCCCCACGGGTTATACTGAAAAAAATACGGCGTGGCTGAAATTTTGGTGTAAAAATATTGGCAAAGTTAGTTGGTAACATGGTATGGTACTACTTCATTTTTTTAATAACAGTTGGGTAACCTACAACCACAATAAAATTCGCCTAACGCCACCTTGTGACCGGGGCAAACAGAAGCGTTCTCTGCTGGATCTCACTTGACTGACTTACATGAAACCCTGTGTGGTGAAGAACCTCCACTAAGAACTTAGACACTTAGACTGTGTGGTGAAGAACCTCCAGAGAACTTAGACATTTTGAGGACTCTGCCATTCATTTGATGGCTTGACTTGCTCACACGGAAGCTGTCGAGTGAGGCGGCTCCACTGAGGACTTAGGTAGTCAAACTCATCAATGTTGGGACCAAACGGTCATCTGCCTGGTGTGGGGATTCAGACACTTTACTTTGAAAAGAGCAGGTATGTGGTCAAGTGAGGGGACTTCACTGTGGATCGTATACCTGGGAGTGGGAGTTGCTCCTGGGTGCCCCCAAGGAGCTCTGTTGAGCTAGTATGCTTTGTAGATGCGTTTTCTCTGTAGCATCCGTGGATTTCATAAGCAACACACTATAGTTGTTTATACAAAGTTGTGTAAAGGTAGGTTAAGAAAAAGCAATATACAGTGTATGTATATTTTTTTCTTTTTAATAAATGCGTTTTTTTCCCCCCATTTTAGATGTCAAAAAGTATTTGCGGCTCCCAGTAGTTTTTTTTTGTGGAAACCGGGTTCAAATGGCTCTTTCGGTGTTAAAGGTTGCTGACCCCTGATCTAGCATCACAAAAAATGTCAGTTTGGGTTTTTTGCCAATTTTCTATCGGTGTCTTCTTTCCTCACCAACAAACGCTCTCATGTCTTCTCTAAAGTTAACACTTATTACTTATTATAAGAAACAAAAGAGGGAAAAACGACAAATCATGAGAAAGAATCAGGGCATTTAAATTATAATGATTAAAGTGTTGACGCATCAAAACCAGCAATGCTGAGACAGAACGTGGTTTACACTCAGGAAATTCTGATCGGTGAGATTAACCTGGTCATGCTGCAGAAGACCCCCCCCCCGAGGTTCCCACACCCACTTCAGGACCCCTGACTACATTCCTGGTCATACTTGAGAAACTCCTTTAAGGTTTTGAACTCTTGAACTGAACATCAGACTTAAAAAAACAAAAACACATGCCTGTTCTGCAGCTGTTTAGTACAAGAACAACAAACCGTGTACTTTCATTTGGAATTCGGAAAGATTTACATTACAAGATGAGGCGGTTGATGTCTTAAAGTACGTAATACAGCGTAAGTTGAAAAAAATCATCAGTTCCTCAAAATTGCAGTAGGGGGCGACATATCCCATCAGTAGACGCGAGCTTTTAGAGAAAATCATGTCACAAATGCACAAAGATGACAAAACACAGAACCAAAATGTTCCGACGGTTTTCATGTGTGGCAACAAACCACACAATCTACGAAAAAAAACTGTTTACTCAAAGTGGGGACATCTCGGAGGAAGAGGGGAACACTGCTTTTCCACTGCTGAAATCATCTGACAGAAATAAAAACACATTCATTTCCAAATAAGTAAGACAGCACAGCGTTATTCTCCAACCTTTAATCATCCAAATGGATGCAGATTCTTGGCTCCGACTCTTTTTTTTAAAAACCCCGTGAGAACAAAACAGGACTGTTATTTGTGACAATCTGCAGAGTTGGGGCGTCGTCCAAGTCCATAAAACCGTCTGCCGGACGTTTTGTCCGACCGCGATATTTTATTACATCTGCAACATGTCTGTGTGCGAGGAAATTATAGGGCAGATATTTCTATTTTTCCGCTTTCCTAAACATTCCGGCAAATGGCATGGATCTTTGTCAAAACAACAAAACTGTTTCCAGACATTTTGGCATGTCGGATGGAGGGGGGTGGGTGGGCGGGTGGGTTCTGCTCCGTGCGCTCAAATTGTTTTTTGGCTTCCTGTCAACAGATGATCAATAAATGTTGGACTTCTCGTTGCTTCAGTGATGAAAGGGAGGGGGTCTTGAGTCCACATGAAAGCAAATGTGTCCACTGAAGCCACAGAGACTCCTTTTGCCCATCGGCAGCAACAGCAGCGGCCTTTGGGGGGGCGGGTGGACCCTCCGTCCTCTGGGCCGTCTCCCCTCCATCTAGAACGCCGCCCGGCCTCAGGACAGCAGGCGGGACGGGTAGTTGACGAAGCAGCGGAACTCGTTGGACAAGTTTCTGTTGTGCTGCGGCAGGAAGCTGCACATCTTCGCGTCCAGGAGCTCTTTGGCCAGAGGCTCCATGATGGCTCCTGTGGAGGAGACGATCACAGGTGAAAAAGATGCTCAAAAAGTGTCACTTTTGCAACATCGGCACCCCCTAGTGGTCGTATTAACCCCTACGAGTTCCTGGGGACAATTTTAAGTCCAGACTTTTTATTCTTAAGCCATTGTGACTGCAGAAAAAATAAGAACGCCGAAAATTCAATGTTTCTTCTAATCGTTGGACCATCTGAGACTCTAAGAAGAATCAAATTAAAATGTTTGTTTTTGTAATTTTTTTTCAATTAAAATTGAATGATCCTTTATTGATCCCTTGCGGGAAATTCACCGCTGAAGTTCATTAAAAAGACTGACTCATTGAAGTCATTTTTTTTTTTTTTAAACATTTTACTTTTACAGCAGTTTTTTGGGGGGGGGGGGTACGTTTTTCATCTTGAGGGACAATTGAGAGAGTTTTCTTTTTAAGGAACTCTTCAGGGTTGAAAAACGAGACTACCCGGGCGATGCGTCTCCTCTCACCGGTGCACAGCAGCACTTTGCCTTTGCTGAGGTACTTGACGGTTTGGGCCACTTTGCTCAGACACTCCTCAGACAGGTACGGGGGGTCGGCGAGCACCACGTCGAAGCTCTGCGGGGCCACGCTGGCCGGCAGGGACAGCGGCTCGTTGTAGTCGTAGAAGACAAAGTCGTCTCCGTAGGCAGCGAAGCGGCGGTCGTACTCCAGCACGACGGCGGACACCCGCTCCGAGCCCTCCACCGCCCCCTGCTTCAGCTTCTGGTACACGCTGGGCGCGCTCACACACGCTATCCTGGGAGAGGAAGAGGGGCGGCGTGATGTCACACTTGATGTATCACTTCCGATATGATACCGATATTGCAGCCTTGAGGATCGGCCGATATCGATCCCATAGGTATCAGCATGAATCATACATACTTTTATTACTTATTTTGCAGTATGTAATGTTAGGAAAGGCTTGATCAAGTGATATTACACAATCAGAGAACAATAGTCAGCAACAGTAGCTATTTAGAAAAACTGACCCATTTCTCATTAACCAATGGGTTACATACATTTTAACTTTAATCATAAGAATATTCTACATAAAAGTGCTGGAGCGGAGTCTGGCATGGACTGCTTGTATTGGAACACTTGTATCGGATATTTTAGATGTAAGTTGATATATTCCGACACTTTTTTTGTTGTTGCTGATATCAGACTGATATCAATATCGGGTCGGGACACCCCTACTTGGATGTTGGGTTTTATCGCCCCAACACTAATACAGAAACCAAGACTTTGCCCACAAACTAAATTGTGAGGAAAAAATTATATTCCTGCTGGTCATGTGACCAATTAAATCCAAGTTCAATCCATCAAAAAAGTAAAGGGCATCCATTGTACTTGACTGTGTGAGTTGTGTTGCGTTACCTGCCTCCCTCTCCAGCCTCTCGGATCACCTCCTCAGCCAACCGCGTCGCCGTCTCATCACTGTACCAGAACTGGCTCATCCGCTGCACAACACAGGAGTGAGTGTGATGAGAAAAGTCCTAAATTAGCAGCTAATTAAATAATCAACTATTACTACTTTTCAAGCACATCACCATTTTCTATCAGTGACTGTGGGAATGATTTGGGGATTTTGGACTGTCCTGTAGAGGGGTGTCCCGATATAATTTTTCACTTCCGATACAATACCGATATTGCAGCCTCGAGCATTGGTCGATACAGATATTTATCCGATACAATATCAACACAAATCATGTATACATTCATTACTTATTTTGTAGCATGTAATGTTAGAAAAGAAGTGATATTACTCAAACAAAAGTCAGCAACAGTAGGTATGAGAAAAACTTAAACATAACAATATTCTACAAACATGTGCTGGAGTGGAATTGGGGACCGGATTGCATGTGTCGGAGATTTTATATGCAGGCAGATATAATTCGATACTCGTTTTTTGCTGATATCGGACCAATATCCGACATCAATATCGGATCGGGACACCCCTAGTCCTGTAATCATTTGAATTACATGCCATAATGTGTTACAAAATAACAGATGATTACAAGATGATTTCCAAAGGGAGAGAACGTGCCGATTACAAGGTGACATCAGGCTTTCACCGCACAGCCTCAGTCGTCCCCTGCCTCCCCTCACCCACCCAGTCCTCCTCCACTGCTCCCACAGCAAACTGGTCGGTGGGCGCCGCGGTGCCGCCGTCGCCCTCGCTCTCCCTGTAGAACTCCTGCAGGGCGGCCAGAGTGTGGGCCGACAGCGTGGGCACGTCGTCGTCACTGTCACTCATCGCTGAGCAGGGACGGGGAGAGAGAGAGGGTCTCTGGGGAGCAAAGGTCAGGTTCAGCTGCAGAGGTCACATGACAGTTGAACACACTCATGCATTGATGCTTTCAGTTTGATGTAGCTGATCCATGTGAGGACAGAACTGTTCTCTGCAGGAGACACAAGACAGGTGAGTTTGCACTGATTGATTTGTTGTTAACTGTAAATACAAACAATATCTGTGAGTTGTGGACAACATGAACATGCACACATATTTTTCAGCCATTTTTCTAGCAGTAAATAAAGCAAACCTCACAACAAAGATATGGAGCTGATAGTGAGCTAAAATGTACTTTTTTTTTCCCAGCCATTGATGCATGTAGAAATAGGTTTGTCATGATCAAAACAAGCAAGATCCTACCACAAACACGCCACGCTGTTTGTTTGTAAATGTGTGTGTGTGTGTATGTGTGTAATATCAGATATTAAAAACCCTGACACTCGTGAAAGTCCCGGCAAAAAGTCTGAAGACAGAACGGAGGCCCACCTTAAGAGAAAACGCTCCTGCTTCCCGGTAAAGCTCGCTCGAAGGGACCGCAGACGCTGCACAGCACACGTGAAAGGTCGCGGAGTGATGACGTAGGGACGCGCGCAGTCCAGAGCGGGGCGCTCACACGTTACAGGAAAACATTGGAAGTCCGAGATCAGCATGTAAATGGATGATCTGCAGAGAAAACTTTTCTCTTTCTCCTTATTTTTTCCTTGATATATCCCGGTATTTATATATTCACAAGGATATATCTGAGGTTATGAGGATTGTTACGAGGATTAGTGGCACTCAAATAAATCATCACAATTTAAAGCAATTAACAATCATATTTCACCTCTGATTTCCATAGTGGATTTGATTATTTTATGACAAATTTCAACTTTACAATCACATCTTTCTCAAAATTCGAACCTTTTTACAATTACATTTCCACTCCACTTCATACTGTGACTTTTATCCCCTAAAATCAAATTCAATAAACACCTCCGTACGTGTAATTAGGTGATCAATCTTGAGGGTTACAATATTCTCTGAAGTTTTATTAAACTCGTCTTCACTTTTGGCTAAGCTACATTACATCAGCTCTCCAATAAGAAATTGCAGCTATTTTTTTTTTAAATTTAAAATCAGACAAAACAGTTGCTGCTAGCGTTTCATCAAAAGTTGAATTCCACAATCAATCCAAACATCAACAGGAAAACAAGAGGCCACAACATTTTATACAAGAAGTTTATGTACACTTTTACACTTCATTAACAAAACAGCCATTCTACAACAACCAGGATAGTGCTCTGAGCGAGGAAGATTCCGTCTCCAACGTAATGCTTCAAAAAGTGGCTCTGCTCCTTTTTATTTGGTTTGTTATTGCTCTCCTAAAACAGTCTCTGCTTCCATCCAGTGTGTGTTGAAGAGCAACAATGAGAGGATGTGCTGCTGTAGAAAAAAAAAAACCACTACTGAAACTGATCCGCTAAAAGTTTTCTCCCAGCTAAATGTTGAGACCCAATCCGTCTCTGACCTTCGGCATCTGTCCGCTGGGTGAAGGAAGAGGGGCCGCAACGAGAAAAACTACAACCCAAATTGAAAGAAAACAAAAAAATAAAAACAACCATCAAACCTCAAAGGTCAACACAGAGCAAGTTTCTTCTTCTTAAGATGAACTCTTCTGCCATCTGCTGGCATATAAGAACACTTCAGTCATGTGTATTTTCTGTCTTTGAACACGCGACGCTCGTTATTTGCAGGAATATATACACACACCAATCCGATTTTGGTTTTTCTGTTGTCGCCGTCCTTACACCCGCCTTCTTTGCTGCAGTGGTCCGGCAACCTGACGGGCAGCCTGGCCGGCCATACCTTTGTTGTCATGACAACATACGGCACGTGTGCATCCGATGGATTCTTGGCGTCAGGTCGTCGCCAGCTGATGTTTGACATGGTTCTCACACACACCCACGCGCAGAACAATCAACAAAACAAAGGCACTCCAGGATGAATTGGGGTGATGAATTAGTGTGTGCGTTTGTGTGTGTGTGTGTGTGTGTGTGTGTGTGTGTGTGTGTGTGTGTGTGTGTGTGTTAAGTGTTAAAATGAAATGTGTGCACACTTCTCAGTGGCAGGCGAACTTAAAAAATACTGGCTCCTCTGGTACCTTCAACTAAAAGGCGTCAGTGTGTGTGTGTGTGTGTGTGTGTGTGTGTATGTTTGTGTGTGTGAGCGCCTGTGTGTCGGATCTGAGTCGAGGTACTCAAGAGGGGCGGTGGGGATGGGAGTCTAATAACGTCAACACCAGCTGCTGCTCCATTGTTTCAGTCTGACGGGGCGGGACCCTCCACCTGAGCCCGTCCGCTCGGCTAGTCCAGTCTCCATGGTTACCGCGTTTTTGTCATCATCAAGCTTGTCCATCAGGCCGCAGGGGTCGGAATTGTAACAAACGGGGTAGAAAAAGAATACAACAACAAGAACAAAAAGAGAGGAGACACCAGGGTAAACATTCAGGCGCGAGGTGGACTCCCCAGCTATTAGAGAGACAAGACATCCTCAGAGGCGTCACGCTGCCTCTTCTACCCATAGTTCTTCAGGAACAGGCGGTGGTTGGCGGCGAGGGGGAGGAGGTCACAGGGTGTTTGATTGGTTTCCTTTTCATTAACAACAAGGGGAGGCGGCTTCCGGTTCCCAGTGGTTATTTCACGCAGAGCAGGCCGCCCACGTTGGCCACGAACTCCTCCAGGCTCTTGAGGAAGGCCACCTTCTGCTTGCGGTCCATGGTGGGCGGCGTGCTGCTCGCCGTCAGCTTGTTGAACGCGTCGGCCAGCCGCTGGTAGATGACGGCGTCCCTCTGCGATGAGAGCAGCGTCTCCACCAGCTCAGAATACTCCGCCTGACGGATGAGACCAGCGGGTGATTAGAGAAGATTTAACTCTTTTGGACGCGATGCTGCTGTGCAGACCCGAAGGCCAAGCTGAGCGCAGCGGCACTCGGCGGCCACCAGAGGGCTTTTGATGCTATTCAAAGGGATAGTTTGGATTTTCTGACATGACATTAGACAAGAAAATAGTGCGGGTTTGTGATTATCCGGGCTGCAAAATCAGACTAGCTGGAACTACTTTCTGCAACACCAAAACCATGCCAGAAAAAATCCGCACTATGCCTTTAAAGCAAAATCTTTGCGCCTTATAATGTAACCAGCTAAACTACAACTATTAAGTCACATTAGTAACATTTAATTAATGGAATATTCAGGGAAAACATATTTGTTCTGCAAAGCCACTTGTATATTACCTGTGCAAGACACAATATTCCATTCCTTAAAATATATATTGGATTTTTTGTATAAATTGCATTTAGTCGCTCTTCCTTGGCTCTCTTTTATACTGCTCTTCGGTTTTGTTGTGTGCTTACTGCTTGTGTTACACTGCTACGAATAAAGACAGTTCTTATCCAACTGTGGTTTTCACTGCAGTATTTCTGACAGACTCGTATACAAAAGAGGAATTGTTTTGTCAATGATGTTGCCGAGTGACGAAGAGATTTGCTGTGTTATAACCATCTGTATTCAGTCAGTGAAAGCGCTACTTTAATAAACTGAATCGATAGAATATGAAACACATCCGACCTAAAGGTGATGTGTGCCACTCACCTGGTGCAGGCACACGAGTGTGTAGAGGGCCTCTCCTGCTGCCACCGTCATCTCGGTGTTGTTTTTTTGCAGCACCATCATGTCGAACACCAACTAAAGTCGGAGGCCGAGTGCAACAAAAACGAGGTCGGATCGTGAATGCAGTGGAATGCAAATAGTCGCAAATATATCATTTTAGCAAAAGGCAGGAATGTGATGACTGATACGCCTGCATGTTGTTAGGGTGTCGAACCTTGAGAAAGTGTCGCGTGGCGATGAAGAGAGGCGTGTCCTTCTCCTGGTTTTTGGCACATTGCTCAGCCAGAGGAGACAAGGCCTCCAAACACAGCTGGCTGATCTCTGAACTCATCCTGAGCACAGATGTTAAGAAGCAAAACTACACAAACACATACATATAACAGGGCATATACAGTCATATTGAAGTTAATTTCAATACCTTTTAAGACTTTTTCCAAGACCTTCTCGATATCTTTTCATACCTCACCGCCACTTCAGGCTACAACAGTTTCCATGAGTGACACCTTTAACTTGAGAGTTTTAGTTTACGATAAAGACTATAGACCACTAGCATACAACGATCTGGCATTTACAAACGCACCCATAATAGCCTAGTTTTTTATCTTACTGGTTCATCTTTGTTTTTTTAATAAATGAATGAACTCACACACTTTTACAGTATTTTTTTGGACCCAAAATCTTCAAAAATGTAAGACCTCATAAGACTTTTAAATACTTTTTAGGGGCCCTAATTTCCACAAAATTGATATATAGATTTTATATATATACATTTTTTAATACTTTTCAAGACCCCACAGATACCCTGTATTACGATGAGACTTCATGATCGCTTCCTGCAAATGTCGACCTGGTCTCCAACACCTTGATATCTATGCCTCACAATTTTAACACAAAGTTGTAGTTGGAGGATACGAGGTCATTCCGAGCTCCAGGGAGAACATGAGGCTCTTGAAGAGGTCCTCGGGCAGCTGGGGGATCTTTTCGGGGAAGATCTCACAGATGAAAGTGATCAGCTTGTAATACTGGTTGCACAGCGAGGGGAACTGTGAGAGAGAGAGGAGAGAGGGTTACCATGACACAGTTGCAGAGAGGAGTAGGGATGGGTACGATACTCGGTACCATAACGGCACCGGTGCTGACGCAAACGGAAGGAACCAGACCGAAAAGCGACGCAGATTTCGGTGCTTCATTTCAATGGCAATGAATTCTTAATTACCGGCCCTCAGCTGTATTGCTATTGCTAAGCTCTATTGGCAATAGCTAAGGGGCTTTTCACAGGGCAGTGACAAAATTTGTGGTGAAAGACCTCCATCCATTTTCATCGGTAGAGTCAACATCATTCAGGTGAAAAATGTTGCATTGCTATGATGTTGAAATAGTGTTTGTTGTGTAGACTGCACCTAAATGCTATCCAGACTATTCATATGTTTATATCTGCATGGCTTTTGTAAATTATTGGTGTGAGTATGTAAATGTACCTATAGTTTATTACCTGCAGTTAAAGAAGAATTTATATTCTGTTCAACTTGCACATCACAAAATGCCTTAAAAATAAAAAGGCACCATTTCTGGACACAGTTGTGTTTTTTTAGTTCTTTAAGCACCGGTTTGGGCGTCTTTTAAGCACCGACACCATTTTAAAACGATACCCATCCCTAAAGGGGAGGGACTCTTCCAAACTGGCTCATGTCAGTCACACAGACACAAAAATGATTGTACCTTGAGCAGGTCCTGAGACATGAGAGGAAGAACGATATTGACGCCGTAAAGAACCACGTCCGCGGCCGATACTGTCCGATTTGAGGCCGGCGGTCCTTGGTCTTGGTTCCGAAACACCTCGTCTGC
>CAESWR010001520.1:292218-303131 GCA_903171835.1 Mullus surmuletus | reverse complement strand
CCCCTAATTCTGCCATTCTCGCCACAAATCACAGCAGAGAAATATTGCCCTTAAAGCCCCCCCGCCCCCCCCTTCCTCTCTTTTTTTGATAAGGAAGCTGTGAAATGTCATAAAGGCGGCGGGTGTTAATAGGCGGAGCCACGAGGCCTAATGGAACCTGCTGAGGTCCGAGCCTGCAGGTGTGCAGCAGCAGCCTCCACCGGTATGGATCCACCCGTCGTGTCGGGGGGGGTGGGGGGGGGTTGGGGGGGCTGCCTCACCTCTGCCCACGCTTGATGTAATTTGTAATTAACTCACGGCTAATCAATAAAGCGTTTAACAGCGAGCACAATGGACACACGGGGGGGATGATCCCCGGCCAAACATATTGGATGTCACTGATCGTTACAGCGAGAGGACACCCTGTCCATCAAAGGGGCGGGAGGGGGGGCCGGGGGCAGGGAAGGTGAGGAGAGGGTCCTCTATCACCGGCAACCGTCACACACAAACACACGACTGGCCTCCTGACACAGCGTTACCACGGTTACATTGTGTCCAGGTCCACTGAAACGAGCTCCAAGGAACTTTTTAAGTGTCTTTCCCATCTGGTTCGATCGAAACCAGCCTTTCAGTCACTTCATCTCGCTGCTTCCTCTTGTTTTTGTTTTTGTTTGTGTGCAGCGGATCGGAAAGCCAAACTCGCTTTCACCCTGTGAGGACGTTTGAGGGAATTAAGCACGTGTGTGATGACACGTTCTGCGAAAATATTAGCGTGTCCCTGCAAAGAATATTCAAGGATTTCTTGTTTCATTTTTACACACAAGTTGCAAACAAATTTTGACTAGAATTTGTTTTAATAAACAACAACAAAAAATGTCCCCCCCCAAAAATTTGGGGGTAAAAAAAGAGTCGTGGCTGCACTGCTCCTCCACCTGGACCGGGTAAAACAGGTGTTGTGATTGACTGTGATATTAAATGATTTGCGTTATTATTACTCCTTTAGCTTTTCTAAGACACCAGCTGCTGACTGTCAGCTTTGCGAACGCCAGCTGGAAATTTCCAAAACCAAAAGCCTGTTTTTGCCAACTCCAAATCTGGTTTTCAACATTTTTTTTTTTTTCTCTTTTCCTTTATTCGTTTTCAGCAGCTGATGGGACTTTCATCAATAATTCATCTTTCCCAGGGTGGCAGCAGCAGCAGCAGCAGCAGCAGCAGCATCATGACAAACAGAAAACCGACAGACCGAAACATAAACCCGCCAGGAAAAAAAAAAAGCACGTCCGAACAAAACTGACATAAAGCGGCACGATATCACGAGCGAAATAAGAGGAGAGCTGCTGTGGATTTAAAGAGTCAAAGACAAACACGGAGTGGGGTGGGGGGGGGTCGGCCAATGAGCTCAGCAGCCTCCAAATAAGACTTTATCTGATCTCTCTGCGCGTTATAGCCCAAATCATAGCACTCATGGCGGAGCGGCAGAGCAGTTTTAATTATAAACCCATCCACTGAGGCCGCGCGGTGTGATAGCACGCTGGAGGAGTGTGAATGGCGGCGCGGTCGACGAGAGACCGTCCAGCGGCGCCATGAGAGCTTTTAGAAAGACCGGCGGCATCATCGCTGAATGCTAATGTGTTTTACATTGAAGCTGCCCATTGACACGCACGCACGCACACTCACTCGGACGCACGGGGGAAAGTTACACACATGTGCGGGGCTGGGAGACACGTTTTCATACGCGCACGCACACACACACACTCGCTCACATGTGCGCGCCCTTAGCATTTCCATATGCATGAGAGCAAACACATTTGCTGAGTGTTTTTCAAAGCTCGGCCTGATGGGAGAGACGCGGAGGGCTCCTCTCTCTTTGTGTGTCTGCTCAGCATTGTGTGTGTGTGTGTGTGTGTGTGAGTGTGTGATACATTGACACAGTGATCAGTGAAAAAGAAGCTAGGGGGTGTTGTGGGGGGGGGGGGGGTTGAAGTGGCCAGCCAACTGTCAATCATGTCACACGCAGTCACGCATACAAACACAAATGAACATTTCTGGTGGAACACGAATGCACCTCAGCTGTTATTAATGCTGTGAATTTAGATCTGCTCTCCTTCCGTCTCATGCGCCATCACAGGTAGTGAACAGTGCTTTCCGTCTTTGTTTTGCAAAAGAAACGTCTCAAATTGATCTCTGAAAATCACAAAGTAAGGTGGTTTAATTGTATCTCAATTGATTGGCGGGACTATAAAGCCTCCAGGCCATTCAAGGACACGCAGCCATTGAGCGCATCTTTTTTATGTTGTCTTCACTTACAATCTTCTTACTATCTTTAATTTTTCATCGGCAGCAATGTGCGATTGACTGATTCCACTTCTAGCTCCATATGGCGACACGCTCCTTCAAATTCAAGCTTTAAACACTGACGGTAAAATTCAAGCATGTTCAGGCTGAAAACCCAAAAATGTCATGACTCATGGAGCCTTTATTCAGGCCCGGGAGACGAAAGGTGCAATTGTTTTGCTAGGCCCTTAATAGGTCGCAAATATATGACCATTTGCAAGCTTGTTCGAGATGGAACACCCAAAAACCTGTAGGAAGGACTAAGTTCCAGTTCGTTACCACCTTCTGAAAATGCAGGAGGGGCCAAACAAGGTGAGAAACCTTAAGAAGGGTCTGTTTCCGAGTGTCTACAACCCTCAGTTCCCCCAACCCTAATTCCAAAATTATAGTTAGAGAAACCTAAACCTTATTTCGATACAGGGTTTGACTGACCATAGCTGCTGACTGGAACATGCTATGTGTGGGACCACCATCTATCCTCTGGTTTTTGGTGGTTATTGCTGGTTTTGACATCTACAAGCTTCCAGGACATGGACTTTGATGTTCCATGTTGACCTTCATTTCATCATCAGCTGCCATAACTCCTGACTGGAGCGCAGCAGAGATATGAAACCAATCTGTTAGAAACATATCCTCGATCTGCTGGGCTGGAGCGTCTAACTTCCAACAGTTCACCAACGTGGTAGAACATCAGCGAGTCCCAATGCATACGTGCCGAGGTGAAGACCACTAGATGGCATCTTCCAAGTGATGTCACTTGCACTCAAGTTTGCATGTGGACCAACAACTCCCACAAAAGGGGGCCATGAAAATGCTGGAGTGGACATAAATTTCCATATTTAAGCGGCATTTTCAGGTGTATCTGCCGGCGCGCACGGACACGGTCAAAATGCAGGACGGAAAAAAAAGCTGAAAAGTTGAGGATTAGGGCTGGAAAGATACCAAACTGCTGACCACCGGCGGAGCGGGAGGTGAGGCTGGTCAGTCCAGCCAGGCTGTTTGTTCAGGAAGCGGGCAGGAAGAAAGATGCGCACACACAGCTGCCGGGTCTTTGCACAACACACTCGGGCTGGAATCTCATTAACGAAGAATGCAGCATCAACAGTTTCAGCGGCGCAGACGCACTCGGGACCTTCTGGTGACGCGCGATCGATTACGGTTAACGCAAATGGTCAACGTTGGCGGGGGAAAAAACGCACAGATTTTTAAAACATTTCTTCATCCTCACAGTGTTTTCTTTCATTCCACCACTTCAACCTTGACCAAAAAAATACCCAAACCAGGACGACAAACTTCTTGTTTTCATCGTTCCATTGTGCAACTATTCTACAGGAAGCTATGCGGCGCAATGTGGAGCAGAAGCAACGGTGCATGCCATTACAAAATGAATCGCAATCCAAGCGGAAGCTATTTGAGGAGCCGTTTGCGGAGTGTAGTCGCCATAAAACAGAAATCAAAGACCGTTCTGCAGTGAATCATCCAGACAGCGCGGGATTAAGCGGGAAATTTGGTAAAATAGACGCGCGGATGCAGATTACAGTCTCACATCAGCCTCATGATGATAAAACGTCATTTTAGCAGTTGTCCCATAATACTTAAATACTTTATCACAGGCTAACTTTCATGATTTAGGAAGCCAAAATATAACGCTTGACTGATGGTTACTAATGACCAAGTCAAGATTATTCGCCCCCCTGCGTGACTGACAAATTACAATGATTATCATCGCTGGATTGATTAGAAAATGATGAAAAACGTTGACGTCTGATCATCAGATTACCCAAATGCATCCCCGACATCATATTAAAGTGACGACTTATACGGGCGCCAACATGCCTGATTTGAATGACGGCTAATAATGATAAAAACGGCCAAATCAGCGATTATTTATCAGATCGACGGGCGTCAGGAAACGTGATTGATAGCTAATACACCCGAACGCAGGAGATCCGAGATGGGCCGTGAGAGGAAGCCTGCTTTAAAAATGAATTAATCACAGAGCTGACGGACGGTTGTAAGTGATGGAGTCACATGAACCAGCTGGATGAAAAGGACTCTCCCTGTGTATGTGTGTGTGTGTGTGTGTGTGTGCGTGTGAGAGAGACTGTTAAAAATGGACTGCAGATGGCTGAAGAGGGAACACTTCCCAATCTGGTTTCTGTCAGTCAGGACGGAAGACCAAATGAAAACACACACACACACACACACACACACACACACACACACACACACACACACACACACACACACACACACATTGAAGGTGAGAATACACACTTGAAGGGTAGTTTCACCCAAATAAATGAGATCCATCCTACCAGCACTGAAATAATATTCGAGATATACATCCGACATTAGACCTAAAATAAGTATCTGTGAAGTAGATCCAAGTTTTTTTTCTTCCCCAAAAGAGCAATAAAAGCAGCAACAGGTGATTCCAGAAAGTGCTTTTCTATCAGTGAATCCCAAAGTAAGGAAGGAAGCCGTATCAGAATATCTCTGGAAACATTTGGATGAAAACCCCAAATCTATGCCGTCGCAATGGTGTTGCAATATCATGAAATAATGAATTATCTACAGGAAACGTGTTTATGGAGAATGTTTGTCTGCTTATAAATGCTGATGGTAAATTAAATCTCCGAAACAACCACATTTATGTTGAAATCTCCCACACTTGATGAGTAAAGACAAAAAAAAGGGGGAGCTTGTTGAGAACTTTGAGGACCAGCATCAATCGGCGCTGGCATGGACGCGGCGATGACCTCACGACCTCGACGAAGGCCGTGAAAAAAAGCTTTTCAAAGAAGACGAGATGCTGCGGTAAGAGAGGAAATAACTCTAAATTCGGTGTGGACGCCTTTAAAAAGCCACCGCCGGCCCATATTCAAACTTCTCTTCAACATTCTTTGATTGTGGAGCTTTAAAGCTCTCTCACACACACACACACACACACACACACACAGCTGTGATTACTACACATGTATACATACAAGATGCTTCCCACTCGCTCCATCATACACTCATCTCTCTCCTCTCCTCTCCTCTCTCGGTCTCGGCCACCGTCGGTTTTGTTTACAGGCCAATTTGAATGAGAATGAGTCTCTCTCGGATGTTTCTAGAAAGCGCTCTAATCCGCGCGGGCTGCTGCGAGGCCCCGGCCCTTTGTTTGGGATTACTGCAGCTTAGCGCAAGCTAACAATGAGGAGATGAGCAGCTCACCTCATCGCCGCTAATGAAGTGTGGAGAGTCATTTAGCCGCTAGCTAGCTGCCACCGAGCCGAGATGATACCTCCACACACGCCTGCACACACATACATACGTGTGTGTGTGTGTGTGTGTGGCTATACGTGTGAGGACATGCTGTGTGTGTGTTCAGGAACTTGACACTGAACTGCTTGCTTTGAACCGCAGCGTTGACCTCAGATTGCCCCTTCTAAGTTAGAGCGCGTTTATGGCTAGGGGTGTCCCAGTCCAATATTCACATCGGATATATTGGTTCGATATCAGCAAAAAAACAAGTATTGGTTTATATCGGCCTGCATCTAAAATCTCAAGAGATAAGCACTCTGTTATAAGTAGCGGTAACAACGAGTAACACAAGTACATGTAGCATCGAGCAGCGCACTTTAAAATATATTGTTTTGTTTTTATTGGATTTATTGAGGGGTTTTTTTCTCATTTTATTCAATTGTAGAATATTCTTATGTTTAAGGTTAAAATGTATGTAAGTCGTTGGTTAATAATAAATGGCTCAGTTTTTCTCATAACTACTGTTGCTGACTATTGTTCTCTGTTTGAGTAATATCACTTGATCAAGCCTTTTCTAACATTCCATACCACAAAATAAGTCATAAAAGTATGTATGATTCGTACTGATATCGATCGGCCAATACTCTGGGATTGATATCGGTATCAGCTGTTTACATCCTGAACGACCGCAAAGAAATCCGGAGACTCACAAAAATAGCGAAAAAGTCCTTCAAACAAGTGAGCCGACGGACTTTTTCTTCCACGAAATGGAAAAACAGACACACTGATGCTCGTACTTATGGGTTTGTTAGTCTGCGCCTATGTGTGTGTGCTTGTGTGTGTCGAGGAGGGAAATATAAGCCACAGTCGCCGGGGGTAACGAGGCACAGAGGCAACAGGAGGACCGGGAAGATTTCGGCCTGGCACAAGCACACACAGATAGCAGCGGTTCACACTGAGAGCATGTTTGGCCGCTCTTCTGACGACGGCGTGACCGAGCCTGGCATCTGATTTACCGCGGAAGGAGTAGAGGAAGAGGAGGAGGAGGAGGAGGAGTTTGACGTTTATCCAGGTTTGTGGATCAGCATGGCAGGATCACTAGTGCACTTGGATGCTCAGCAAGGGAATGAATGTGATGTTACTGCACCGGGATACCAGGACAGCCCCCCACCCCCCCGGCCTTCAATACAAACACACACACACACACACACACACACACACACACACACACACACACACACTGCTTAGGAGATGAAATGCACTCCTGGTATTTCCACATGACAAAAGCAGACGCTACTCCTGCAGACTCTTTTCAGGCGAAAAAGTCTGTCTGAAAGCGTGAACTATCTGGAAATAGACTCAACACGACCACTTTGAGTCGTCACTGCTGCTGCTCACCAACCACAAGTGACAACTGTGCAGAAACAAAAGCGCCGCTGTTGTTTATGAATGTATACTTTGTATTTTCTGTTCTTTTTTTCCCAAACTTTGCTAGCTTGAAAGTCCAAAAAACAGTGGTCCAAATTTCTAAAACCGGATTTAAAAACAACACGAACACAGACGTTAGAGTGACTTTTTAACAGCAATACAGCCATAATCACTTTGGGTTGCCGTCTGTGTTTCAATTTCATCGCGTGAGCTCACTATAAAATATATATAAAGAATAACGGATAAAGACGAGGGGTGTCTGATACATCTTTTTCACTTCCGATACGATACCTTTAATAGAAAGTAAAAAAGTAGATTTGTGTAGAGTTAACAGAGTTTAGGCTATGTTGGGAGGATTTGACGACCCATAATGCAGTTCGTAATAAGGGTGTCCCGATATAACTTTTTCACTTCCGATACCGATACTGCAGTCTTGAGTATTGGCCGAGACGGATACGATATCAGCACGAATCATACATACTTTTACTTCTTTTACTACTTACTCAAACAGAGAACAATAGTCAGCAACAGTAGCGATGAGCAAAACTGACCCATTTATTATTAACCAATGGCTTACCGATATCAATATCGGACATCCGTCGCAAAATGAAGACCAAACTGTTTATCCACAAATGACTCAATGGCCGACCAGAAGGAGGACACAACTGTAGACGGTAAATCAAACATAATCGATCAACTAAGACGATTCTTCACCACAGTGTGATTGGGCCACTGTGGGATCAGAGGATGCCGTGTTCCCCCTCGAGTCGGGGGGGGCGGCGTCAAAGGCCGGACCCCTGAATGCCCCCGGCTCATCTTAACGGCCTGTTTACCGTCCCAGCGTGGCATCGCGTTTACTGCGGGACGTGAGCTTGAGAAACGTCGACACCTCGCACGCACGTCAATATTTAAGGTTCGCTCGGCTCCTCCTTTTCCTCGTCCACTCGGGCGCCACAGAGCTGCTGCGTGAAACACGGAGCTTCACTCGGTGGACTTTTATTTTTATTGAAGCAAGACAGTTAGTTTATTAGGTCTGGCTGAATATGGGTTTTTTCCTTAATTTTGTCAAAATGGAGCGACTCCACAAGGGTTTCTAATGTTTTCTGCCACCCGGTTCCAAACACGAAACAAACTTATTGGCAGGTCACTTTTTTGAGCTTTGAAATTTGATATCAGAGCTTCAATCTTGGCAGATTTTGATCCCAATTAGACGTCAACCAACCAGTTTCGTGTAGCGATACAGGGAAACATCCAGCAATAACAGCCCGGCAAATTGGCTGAAACTACCACAAAACACACTGCTGTAGAATTTCCAACACACTCAAAGTTACTGATTGCAAGCCGCTACGGGCCCTCACTCACACACTTACACACACACACATCGAGGGCCTGGCGGTCAGAACCACAGAGTCAACAAGCTGTAAAGTGAAGGAGCCATAAACGCGGAGGAACCTCGCACCTCGCCGATAACGCGTACGCGCATCTGTGTGTCCGGGGACCGCCGCAAACACTGCGGTCAGAGCTGGTCGCGACTTAACAACCCCCCCCCCTCCACCCACACCCACACACCCACACCCACACCCACACCCACACCCACACACACACACACACACCTCGGTCCCATCCTATTTAAACAGCACGTGTTGAATTTCACAACAAGCTCATAAAGGAGGCAAACGCGTCGAGGTCCACGGGAAAATCAATCAAGGCTGTTTGCCTAACTCGCTGCGAGTGTGTGTGCGTGCATGCGTGTGTGTGTGTGTATGCGTGTGTGTGTGTGTGTGTGAAAGGTAAAGAAAGTGTAAGAATGTCAGACTAAATGAGTGAGTTTGCCTCCGTGGAGAATTTGTCGTAGGTACTTGAGAAATGCGCGATATGCTGTGTTTAGAAAGAGGCTGTGAACACGTCTTACATCCATCTGCTTCATGTGGATTCCTCCAGATCTCTCACACACACACGTACGCACACACACACATTCGGCTGTTCTCTTTCTGAGAACATCTTACCATCAAAACACAAGAAAAACAGATAAAGATGGAAAGGTTCAGCTGCTAAACACAGAGATATGTGGGAGCAATTAGATAAAAAGGTACTTTTATTGATTTTGCAAGCACATACCCTAAAGTAAATGAAATGAATATTGTCAAAGAATGTAACAGTTTTAAATCTAAAGCTCTAAATGTATAAATCAAATTGAATGAAAATAAGAATAAAATCATTGAAATAAAGCAGGAGTGAGATGCCGATAGTTGGACCTCAAACAATCTGATGGTCTCTGCAGGGGACGTTTATACCATGTTCAATTATTACAGCAACTTTCACACACACACACACACACACACACACACACACACACACACACACACACACACACACACACACACACACACACACACACACACACACACACACCTAAATAGAATGAATACACACACTGATCCTGCGGCATCATCCTCTGGTGATGCGGGTAAAACCTCCCTCAGCTTTTATTTACGCAAATGTTTTGAGTAAATGTTCCATGACTGATAAAACACTCGGTATATGCAACAGATGGTAATGAGTGAGTGTGTGTGTGTGTGTGTGTGTGTGTGTGTGTGTGTGTGTGTGTGTGTGTGTGTGTGTGTGTGTGTGTGTTCCCTGGCTGATACATGATACCAGAATATGTTCATACTTGAGAAGTGCGAGCGTGTTTGCTTTTATTAAATCCATGAGTGCGTCTCACTGATTATCAGGGTGTGCTCACACGTGTGTGTGTGTGTGTGTGTGTGTGTGTGTGTGTGTGTGTGTGTGTGTGTGTGTGTGTGTGCCCTCTACCAAAGAGCTCCAAGCTGTCATGTTTTAGCCTCCTACGGTTAACATCTGCTGCATTTAGCGCTGCCATGTCGCTCTCGTGGCGCGCACCACACACACACACACACACGCTGCCTAATAGAATCAAACGATCACACGCTGGCAGGGTTTATCACGTAACACACACACTCATACACACACACAAACACACATGCTCGTTACTTTGTCAGCCAGCATGCCAACCAGTTGCAGTCTCTTTTTTATTTCAATTTTTTTTCAATTTTATGACACCAATGAAACGTGTTCTGGAAATGCTGCATTCAGGCGCACGTCGACACACTTCACTCCTGTTAAAAGCATGAAGCCATTTAACTGCGATCGCAAACACTTTGTTCCTTCTCACCCGCCTACTTATTTTGCATTTTGTTGGACTTATAATTGACAATTTTGAGGCAGCGGATAGTGTGTATGTCTGTGCGAGTGTGTACCAACCTTCCACCAGAGGTTGTGATGACGACAGAACAGGTAATGGCAGAGAATTTATGAACGTTTTAGTAGAAATCTATATCAAATAGGAGTGTCCCAATCCGGTATTGATATCAGATATCGGTCCTATATCAACCAACAAAAGGTGTTGGATTATCTTGGCTGCATCTAAAATCTCCCATAGAAACACAAGACTATTGTTCTCTTTCTGAGTACTATTACTCGATCAAGCCTTTTCTAACACTCCATACTACAAAATAAGTCATAAAAGTATGTATGATTCGTGCTGATATCGATATCCGTATCGGCCAATACTCAAGGCTGCAATATCGCTATCGTATCAGAAGTGAAAAGGTTGTATCGGGACGCCCCTACTATCAAATCAGGAGTTTGGAATTTGTGCAAATTAAACAGCAGAGACATGTTAATTTAATTATTAATATTAACTATTATTCTCTATTGATACCTCACTGAAAATCCGCGAGTACACAACTTTTGAATACACTCTTTTTAAATCTCAAATGTAGCCTCCCATAACAACATCCTGAATTACTAGATTCTTCAGAGCTGGACACTTCAACACGGTGTAAAGTCACTTCGCTCACACACACACACACACACGCACACACACACACACAGCCTTAAAA
>CAESWR010001520.1:246071-264485 GCA_903171835.1 Mullus surmuletus | reverse complement strand
CCGAACCGCCACCACCAACCTGGAACCGTTAGCCCCTCGGGCCGTCGCTCCCTCACAGCGTGTTAGCTAAAGAATAACACATTTGAAATTCTAACTACCTTGACCGTCGAGTTTCACGCCGCATGAATCACCGACATTAGCACCTGTTAAGACAAATGCAGCTGCCGCGCCGTTTGACAGCGGCGACGATTTACTTATCAAACGTGTAATGTCTTCAAAGACGCGCTGATGGAGGAATAAAAACTGAGCTCGAGTCGGCACGTTGATTTACTACCCAAGATTTTTCCAGTGCGATGGTAAAATCCATACGGTGGCAGCTGAAAAGGTGAGTGTGGGGGGTCGGAAAACCATTATGAAAAACAAAGTAACTGCTTGTTTAGACAGAAAAGGAAACTAAGATTGGGTGGAAAAAAAAGAAAAAATACAGAAAGGGGAGGAGATAAATCAGGTACTTTTTCTTTCATTTGTTCAGAAGTGACTACAATTGCCGGAGTATTTGGGGTCTCGTTGATGCTTGAAAGACGAAATTCTGACTTGAAATACACAAAATGCTTCTCATGCAGAATCGACCTTTTCGGCACTGAAAGCTGCAAAGATCCAAAGTGCATGAAAGCGACGTCGCTGTCAGACCGAAAATCCTCAACACAAAATAATAGTGATAGTTCAACCGTCTCCATCCCACAATGAGAGCTCCAATTTCTCAGTGTTTTTTTGGACTGTTGCACTCAATCTGGAGAGGGTGCTCTGACCTCTCTTTGCTTTGAGGTCGCACAGTTCCTTTGGGGTGAAACAATCAATCAAGATATTGATTAGCGGTAATTAGGATCAATCCACTGTGTTTAACTCAGCGGGTGAAGTCTGCTGTGTGTGTTTGGGCATTCATGCATGCATGTGTGAGTGCGTGGGGCTGTGAGGTGTGTATATGTATGTTTCGCTCCTCTAAAATTTCTTCCGTGTGTGTGTGTGTGTGTGTGTGTGTGTATGTGTGTGTGCGTGCATGGGCGTGCACATGCGTCTTTGTCTCGGCTGTCACCCTGAAGGTTATCTCCATGGTGGCAGCATCGTAAGGCGACAGCCGTATCCCATGATGCCAAGCGAGACGTCAAAATGTCCTTCCAGCTGGGGATCCCTTGATGACTTGTAACGTAAGCGCGCCCATGCACACACACACACACACACGCACACACACACTAAACATATAGGGATACACAACCAGTGCACTCTCTTTTAGTGGTAGGTGAAAGGTGCGTGTGTGTGTGTGTGTGTGTGCGCTGCAGAAGGGCTGCTCAGACTTTGATAAGCTATCACATGTCCCAGGTGATAGTCTCTAACAGCACATCAGTCCAAAGGCACATCCTGACAACCGAATCAAGTGCACCCAGGCCGGAGATCCTGGCAACCAAAACCAAACAAATCCGGACCAACAATATATATCATACATACATTCCTCACTTGAAAGGAGGAAGGCCTTTTCTTAGTGACCGGTTACCTAAAAAGGAAACATCCCTGATAACGACCTGTTTTCTAGCTGGTTCGGTTTCGCCATCGTGTGCTCCGTGTCGACCAGCGAGGAGGGAGGGATGAACGCAAGGCTTCGGCCTGCTGTGGCTTTTCAAAAGAAAACCAAAAATCTATTCCCCTCACGTCTGGTCTCGCAGGGCTTTGGATTAAATGCATCTTGGAACCGATAAAAAACAAGAAAGTAAGACATTTTTCACGACCGGCTGGGCTGGATTGAAGTTTTCTTGGTTTCGCGATGGATTTCAAAATAAAGCGCATGACTGTTTACAATTGAACATGAAGACAATATACATACATTTTTTGCAGGGGTTTCTTCAAATTGGGAAAAATGAAATCACACTGTTGTTTTTTTATAAGTGGAAAAAGTTGACGCACTGATTTACAGCTTCAACAGTCTTTATATTCTCATTTTGACCAAAGACACGATGCCCGTTTGTTGGAACAGCTTTAAACTGCACTTGCTCAAGTATCCACTCAACTTCCCGGGGACACACTCGAGCACAAAATCGCTCGTGTGCAACAAAACTCAACAAGATTCTCCTCATCGTGACCTGATGTGACCCCTAAAACAGAATTAAAAGACACTCACTGTCGTCTCCTTTGTGTTGAACATTTAACTTGGATATCAAAGGCAACAGGACCCAAAGGCTCGGCAGAAAATAAGTCACTCCTAATAACGCACGTGCACACACACTCACACACACACACACACACACACACACACACACACACACACACACACACACACACACACACACACACACACACACACACACACACACACACACACACACACACACACACACACTCAACATGCCGTGTACAATTACAGAATTACAGCATCTTGGAAATGAGACATGACAGAGGCAGCATGCTAGCACCACAGAGAGCTGTTTGCCTTCGCTCTGCTTCCCCCTCACACACAGATAATGAAGTGTTTCCCATGCGTATGTGATGTCAGCGGCACTGGTTCCATTACCTGGCCTGTCACCGCGTCGCCCCGGCGATGGCCTGTCAGATACCATTTTTGTTGCCATGGCGAGAGACACTGAAATCCACATGATTCAATAACGCGGGGTGTTTGATTGGTTTTAGCTGTAGGAAAGTATGCGGCAAGGGGTGAGTGTGTGTGTGTGTGCGTTTGATTAGGCTCACGTTCCTTTAAATACCTTTTTGTCATTTGGATTATTTGTTGGATTAAGGATTAACATTACAATACGGGTTAAGACCTGACTGACAAAGCAACATATCGGATTCAAACATCCAGATTTTCCCCTCATTAAGTACACAGATTAATTAGATCTCCGCTAACAATACCAGAGGGGCTCACACCTGATGTTGACGTGGCAACGAGTCCTTCTGCTCTATTTCCAGCATCCACTCGCGAAGCGTTTAAAAGAAAATTCCGATGACCCATTTTACTTTCAGGGATTAAAGAATTATGAGCAGCAAAGCCTGGATATCTGACCAGTGAGGAGGTCAGAAAAAAAACTAAACACAGCAAGACCGTAGTTCCTGGAGGTTCCTCCAGGTTACGCCAAGAAACCAGGGTTTCCTCAGATGTCACTCAACTACAAAGGCTTCCAAGTTCCTCAGGGCACCTTCAGAGGTCCTTCCACATTTCAAACGGAAGGACTTCCAAACGTTCTAAAAGGATCTTCTGGTTTGAGAATATATATACTATATACTATATTTACTCAGTTACGGAGCTTCGTAATAGCAGCAACTAATTTAAGGCTGGCACACATGTCAGGATTCTTCAACTCTCCACTGACGATAACAAAGGACAGATTGCACAAGATCTTCTTCACGAACAATATTCCAAAATCTTGCGTGTTCAAATGTGACTTCAGTGTAAACAAACACAAAGATGTTTGTTTTCGGCCTTTTACTTTTGGACAAAACGATTATGGAAGAAGTCATGGAGACGTCCGGAATGTGGGCTGTATGCTGTGTGCCGGCATCGGAAGGGGAATATCGGGACAAAGATCGGCCACTTTATCCTGTAGTGTGACAGGAACATTCCTAAACTAAAAAAGGCTTCCGAGTTCCTGCAAGGCACCTTCATAGGTCCCTCCAGATTCCAAATGGCAGAACCTCCAAAAGGATCTTCTGGTTTAACAGTGTGCGAGTCAGACTAGATGCCATCTTGGACCAATATTTACTCAATATGGAGCTTCATAATCACAGCAAGACTCACTTAATTAGGAAAATGACATCCGACATTGCGTGTTGTCATGAGAGACGGTGCTCACGGTGTGCGGTCCTAGCTGTAATAATGTTTTACGTCAACACCCCCCCCCCCCACCCACCTCTTTTTGCAGAGAGTCAAACAAAGCTACAGGTGCGCGTACAGTAATGTGCTTACGATTGTTTATCGCTTTTCATCTGACAGAATGTAAATGCGAGGAACAAACCAAACACGGGGGCTGATCACACGCACAATGGGCCGCAGATAAGAGACGAGGGAGTGAGTGTGTGTGTGTGTGTGTGTTGCCACCGGAGGCAGAAAATAAGAATAATTGATTTGACTGTTTTTCTGGTGGTGTCAGATGCAGCAGCGTTTATCATCATCTAAATCTCTCCTTCTGTCCTTCTTATCCCTGCCTCTCTCGCTCTCTCTGCCTCCCTCTGTCTTCGCCTTGTTTGTTCTGCTAATTAACTTTATTACCCTGATAGCTCCCCACTGCCTCTGACGAAAACAATTACCATCCGCGCCCCCACCCCCACCCCCCTCACACACACACACACACACACACACACACACACACAAACACACGCACACACACTCCCCTCCACCTCGCTCCTCCTCTGTCATCCTTTGCTCTCCCTCTCTCTTTTGGCAGAGAGCAGTAATTAGTCCTGAGGCTTTGCTGCTGCTTCCGTTCTGTACTATCCAAAACTTCTGAGATGAGAAAAAGTTGACAGTTTACTGCACTGAGCTTCCGGAAGGGAAAAAAAAAAAAAAAAAAAATCACCAGATTTCCCAGGAAGCATCTGCTGTGTTCTAACCCCCTCCCTCCCCCCCAAAATAAATATCGGCTCATCCCTTTTATTATCGGAAGCATCCTCGCCTATTTGTTGAATTGCACGCTTGCCTTTATAGTAATTCCACGTTGCTGCGCGTTCGGCTGACCTCCTCGCCGCCAACCAAAATACATTAGCAATTGAATGGGATTAATTAATAGGAAGTGTAGCATTTCCCCCCTGCAATTAGCCGCCAAATTACATAGTTGTTTGCGTGAAGCCTCGTATGAATTTAGATGTAAAATGGCGTTGCTAAAAATAATTTGCGCTGACGGTCAAACTCCATAAGTAGAGATGAAAGACATAATTACCAGGCAGATGGTTAAATTCCCTTTGAAATTTCCCCCAAAAAACAAACAATTATCAAAAAACCATGTCAAACAAACCTTATAAGTCTCTTCTTTTCACAACAGTCCCATGAATAAAGGTACGTCTACACACAACGCGTGATATTTATGTGTTCTTTCAAAATAGGGGAAAAAATGAATGTAAAAGGAGGTAACAACGCCGTAAACCTCACATTAAACAGTCCTTGGAAAATACAAAATAACGCCGCACCAAACAGAGAAACAATGCCCGCGTTCCATTTACCTCGGAAGTCGCAGTCTAGCTGGTAATGACGTCATACCTGAGTTATCGGCGTTCCAGCTACATTCTCCGACTTTCCGAGTAGGAATTCCGCCTTCGGGGGCCGTTCCCATTGAAACTTCCGACAACTACAAATGCAATAAGATGCCAGAAGTGCTTTTCATAGGAGAGATGCGGAGATGCTGCGGTCTCTCGGGAAAAATGGAATTAAATACAAGCGGGCCGAGTTACCGGAACACCTCTCCATCTCTCTTATTATCGCAAAAACACAACAAACAAACTTTTGTTGTGTTGCTTGTAGAAACGGAGCGAAGCAACGCAAAACAGGAAGGTTCAAGGGCGCCTTGAAGCTGGGCGGGCCTCGAGGAGGTAACTAACAAGAAGCTGTCACGCGCCCCGATCTGCTTCTGCGGTGCTTATCTCGCCCAGATAGTACGTGGCGTTTGCCACCTTTGCTGACAAGTCGCCCACCTTATCGGAGCGCCGGCGTGGCGACGGTGCACGGAAACCCGAGCGCCGATTAATTCAGGGCGCGATCGCATGTCAGCGCAGGTAACGTATCCCCCCCCCCCCCACTTCTTCTTATTCTTTGTTTTGCTTTACCGCTAAGTGTGGTCCTCCGTCTCTCTCCGAGACACGGATCCGGCGCGAATGAGGTCAATGTGTCGCATTTATCACTGTTGCGTAATCGCCGCGGAATCTTTTGGAATAATAGACGCGGAAAATTCGGTAACGTCGAGGAAATGACAACGTTTCCCATTAAGATTTCCATTAAGCTAAATCAATGCATCATCATTTGCATGAAAATAATAATTTGCATGAGACCAAACTACTTTCCGTGTCCCTCACTGTCTGTTCCCCCCCTCTCTTGCTACGTCGTATTCCGGCAATCTCTCTCTCCCTTCTCTCCCTCTCTCTCTCTAGTGGCAGACAGGATAGCATTACATTGTCAGTGGTAATTTACCTCTCATCTGTCTTCACTAATTATTGTCACATTCATCAGATTCATCAAGGCAAGAGGGGCTCTCGCGGGGATTGCACCATTTGCCGTTAATACAGCATCAACTGCTATTAGGCCCTGAGAAGGCGAGAGGTGCGCGCACGCGTGTGTGTGTGTGTGAGAGAGAGAGAGAGAGAGAGAGCGAGAGAGAGAGAGAGAGAGTGTATGTGTGTGTGTGACAAGAGGGACAACGCGTATTCATCTCTAATTAGACCAAGCTGTGTGATTAATTATACAGTCCGCCTTTTTTTACTCCAAGGGCTGAGGATGATGCTGTTGATGGGAGGAAAAAATAAATATAGCAGGAGAGGAAGAGGTGGAAAAAGACGGAGGGAAGAGAGACCCCCGAACAAAGGTGGAAGGGAAAATAGGGGATTGCTGGAGATGTGGAGGCAACGGGGGAAGCGAGAAAAAGGAGGAAAATCTACCGGGAGGAAGAAGAAGCAAGGGAACGAAGCGAAGAGGTGAAGTGTTTTGTCATGTGCTCTCGGTGTAATTCCCACCTGACAAAGAGGCCTTGAATCAGGGGGGAAATTGCAACTTGTCACCAAGCAAATAAACTGCCCTGATAACTGATTAATAACGCACACCTGGGACAGCTGCACACACACACACAATCACGCGCATGCAGGCACACGCTGAGACACACTCATACGCGGAAAGAGAGTTAGAAAGAGAGGGAGACCACCAACACATCAGCGGGAATTATGATTTCCGTGAGCACATGCTGATGAGTGTGCCGACACTTTGCTTTGCTCCACCGGGGTAGGGGGGTGTCGGGGGGTGGGGGGTGATTTCAGATAAAAACAAGACCCCACTAGCGTGTGTGACTCTCATGGCTAAAACACAAATAATTTTGTCGGCCCCCGAACTCTCAGAGCATGCATCAAAGAGAGGCAGCTCAGCTCTTTAAGGCGTAAAAGTGAAAGATGAATCTTCAAAGTCAGAGTTGAGTATGATATAATTTAGTTATTTCAATGTAAATAATTTACAACTGGGCCTCAAACACTGGGCAATATCGGGCTTTATAAGCTTAAAAGGTCGCTGAAAACGAATCTAAAATCCCCGATACAAGCAGTCCATTCCAGATTCCGCTCCAGCACTTCTATGTAGAATATTCTTATGTTTAAGGTTCAAATGTATGTAAGCCATTGGTTAATAATATATGGGTCAGTTTTCTCATAGCTACTGTTGCTGACTATTCTTCTCTGTTTGAGTAATATCACTTGATCAAGCCTTTTCTAACATACTATACTACAAAATAAGTAGGAAAAGTATGTACGATTTATGCTGATATTGTATCGGCTCAATATCAGTATCGGCCGATACTCAAGGCTGCAATATCGGTATCGTATCTGAAGTGAAAAAGTTGCACCAGGACGCCCCTATTGTTTATGCGTGGAAGCAAAACACTTAACATGCATTTTAAAGCACACACCTTCAGAAAATGTAGAAAAACAGGGCGTACTTATCTCGCTAGTTAAAAAAGTGACGAGCGAATGAGTGAATATCTCATTATTGTGACAATGAAAATGTCGATTCTGAGCATCAGGATTTTTAGCATGAAATCACCGCCCACGTGGTGCTGACAGGATGCAGCTGCATCGGTTGCGTCTCCTCCACCGAGGGACTTTTACATCGGACGGAGGCACTTCCTGACGCGCCATCGATATAAACGGGCGCCGGTAGGATCCTCTCGGAGCAAATCAGTCAGCTTTTACACCCGAGTGTGCACCAATCAGCCGACTCATTGTACCTTTTCGTCCTGGTTAGGAGAAATTGGCCCCTGTCATTTAAGCTTTTCAAACAAAAATCTCTCCATCATTCATTCATGCCGCTGTTCCTCCTCCGCTGTCTTTCTCTCGGCGCAGGATTGTTGTGAAGTACTCCTTTGCTCCCTCCTCCTCCTCCTCCTCCTCTTTGAGGCGAGACACTTTATTAGACACAGCTGTTCAACTGAATCCAGCAAGGCCCTGCTTCAACTGCCAAGAGCCGCTCTCTCTCCCCCCCCTTTCTCTCTCTCTCCCTGTCGGTCTGTGTGTCTCTCGCTCTTTCTGTCAGGTGGGATGCGGAGGGATGAATAGGCGGTGATGGGGAGCAGCTATGTGAGGCTGTATTCGCTGGAAGCCTTGGCTCCAGGCCCTGGATTCTCTGCACAGCAAGCCCCACTGAAGAGCCATGATTTTTTTTTTTTTTTTTTTTGAGATAGCAGGGCTGCATGGACGCAAGCTCAACGCCTGGGGGGGATCTCGCACAAATCCAAAATCCAGCCCAGAAAAACGCTTAGGAGATAATTAATTGATGGCAAATGAAAAATAGATACAGCTTTTCATGCACTGTAATTGTCGTACGAAATGCTTTCCTAGCTGTCTTGAGTATTTTTTTTCCACTAACTTTTACGGGACAAATACAAAGTCTCTAGAAGGGTACCCTGTGGTACTCCCCGAAAAGCCCAAATGTTCCTTTATGTGGGTGGTGATCAACTCTACTCTGACAACCAATGGGTTCTTGCTTGGCTAAGGTGGCTCAGATTGATTTATTGGAAGTCAAACCAGTAGTATTTTTGGTTTTTTTTTTTAGATAGCAGGGCTGCATGGTCAAACTCAACACCTGGGGGGGTCTCGCAAAAATCCAAAATCCAGCCCAGAAAAAATGTTAGATAATTAATTAATTGCGAATGAAAATTGCTGTACGAAATTCTTTGTTAGCCGTCTTGAATAATAAAACATCAATGTCAATCAAGTTTTTTCCACTAACTTTTACAGGACAAACTATCCTGAAATACAAAGTCTCCAGAAGGGTGCCCTGTGGTACTCCCCAAAAGGCCCCAAAACTCTGCTCTGACAAACAATGAGTTATAGCATAATATTTTTATTTATCTTTTTTATGATAGCGGGGCTGTATGAATGCAAGCTCCATGCCTTGGAGGGATCTCGCTCAAATAAAAAAATCCAGCCCAGAAAAACGCTATCGATGCCAAATAAACAACAGTCTGTTTCCTGCGTATGAACTTCCTGAAGGTCCCGTATTTTTCAGTCACGACGGCTGCCACAGCTCAGCCAACCCCCCCCACCCCCCCACCCCACCCCACCCCCCAAACCCCCCGTATGGAAACAAACAAGCTCAATCGTAATCAGAGGCAGAGAGGGGGAAAAAAAGAAGCCCCGACACATCACTGAAGGTAGAATGACTGCTGTGTCATTAAATCCAGTGATGGAGGACGAGCGAAACCATCCGCTGTTCTCGTCCTCTGCTCGCCAATTTATTTAAAAATAGATCACGCTGGAACGACATATCAGAGGGGATGCCGGTGCGATGCTGATGCTCACAGAGCTGCGATATCTTATCGCATAGCATCTTACAGGCGTTTAGCCAGTGGTGCTTACTGTATATCAAAGCAGATAATTTTTAATTAATCATTTTTTATTCTCTTGAGTAGCTCTTTAGTGTAATAAAGACAAAAACTGCTTCAAAATAAAGAGAACAGAATGAAATAAATATGATGACATGGGACTGCACATAGATGTCCCTGCTGTGACTAATTTTGCACTTTTTTTTTCTAGTACAATCAATTTTTTTCTCTTTTATGCTCGAAAATTCATCCCTGCGTGGTCATTTGCTAAAGGACTGACGAAATGTGATGGTGTAGGTGTGGAGTGTGGGCCAAACACGCTCAATGTGGGGGACAAATCCATCAAAACTCTATTTTTGAGCAGTGAGTATTCGCCTCCATCAGCCAAATTATGCAACAACTACCACTGATTTCCAGGTAATCTGGCGGAGTGGAGTGAACTCGATGGAATAGTTATATTTTGCCATTCTGCGGCTTTTTAGTGCGTTTGTAGTTTTGAAAGTCCAACCAAGTATTGGCAAGGATGCAGATGACACCAGACGCTGATGCCTTGACCTTGCTGACCCCCCCCTCCGACTTCCGCCACCTCTTTATTTCCTCGCCGGCCGCTAAATTGATATGTTTGCTATCTTTGCGCTGTTATCTCGCCCCGACTGTCTCTCTGTCTCCTCCACCTGTCTGTCTCTCCTGCCGCCGGGTCCATACAGGTCCCTTGTTGGTTGCAACAGCTGCTTGATGTTTGTGACAGGCGGTGCGATAGCGCTGACAGCCTGGAGACGGTTATCAGAGAGGGGCTGCTCCGAGAGAGGGAGAGAGAGAGGGGCTCCGCCTGGCTAAATTGAAAATTGCAAATGAAAATCCTGCTCAGCGCATTTTTAAATTCATCAGCCATTATGTCAGATGACCTTTTGGCGTCGGGCGCCGCTGATAAAACTCCAAATGACAACACGAGGCTCTGATCCAATTTTCAGCACTGTCCCCGTTCCTCCACCGCGCCCCCCCCAAGCTTCCCCTCTCCCCCTCCTCCCCTCCGTCACCGTTCGACCCAGTGCCAGTGAAAATGATAGGCTTTCAGGAGAGGCTCCATTGTGCTGTAGATGAAGAGGTTTTGTTTGGAGGAGATGGCCCTGCCGTTTGCGTGCGTGTCTGTGTGTGTGTGTGTGTGTGTGTAAGCTGGATGGAGTGCGAGGGGTGGATGGGGTTGGGGGGCAGCGAGCGTGGCCTCGCCCGGCCCTGTCCGGGTCGCGCTGTTGTTGTCCAATCACAGCGCGGATCAGAGGCCAGGAACATGTGAGCGTTTAGAATTACGGGAGGGGTACGGGGGCAGTGAGAGAGGTGTAAGGGTTTAATAAACACTAAGAGTAGATGTCACTCTAAATGGCTTTTCCTGGGTGGGTCAGTGTGTGCCAATATTGACTGACGTGTGTGTGCGTGCGCGCATGTGTGTGTGTGTGTAAGCCTCCGTATCATCTCAGGAGACGAAAGAGGAAAAGAAGGAGCAGAGCTTATCCTCTTGGTCTATCAGAAGCTCTATCCGTCTGTAATTGAATTCTCTCTCTCTTCCATTGTTGTTGTCTTTGCGTCTGTGACTGGATGGACCAGATTATTATTTTTTTTTCCTTTTTCAGGTGACACTTTATTATAGCTGCTACTTGTATCTTACAGATACATTGTGACAAAAATATGTTTAATGCTGTTTTGTCCTTAAAGGAATACTTTGCTTTTTTTTCGAGAGTGGGTCAAGTGACCAGTAGATGAATGGCATGCTTCACTTATTATGAAATGGGCATCATCTCCCATTTTGGAAGATCCCTCCAATGATGCGGCAGTGTGTTTTATGACAACATTCAATGCCACACATCATACCTGTCTTGTGCAGAAATTTGAACAAAACTGGCTGAAGCCGCCTTTAAAATGTCCAAACTGTGTGTTTATTGAAATGCACCTGAAAAATGGTTGTGAAGTTTATAAAGAAGTTGATAAAGAATAGTAGACAATTGCTGATGACGAGAACCAATGTAACAGTGACAGTGTTACAACTAAAATGGAATGGAACTGCACAGGAGGACCAAATGTTTAGATGTTCCAATAAAAAAAGATGGTTTAGTGAGGTTCCCCCGACTTAAAAATAACTGTAAGCTCACCAGGAATACTGCACACCCAGCATATTTAAATGACTGGTAACATGCAGTTTTGCTCGCCACTGTGCACAGGTTCACAGTGATGGTCGATACACATCATCCACTGGTCCATCAGTGACGTCCGCTCTTCCTCTGCAGAGTTAAGGAAGCGCGGCTGATGCCAGCTGACAGTGGCAGGTGTAGCCGCTTGGTGCTCGGTGTCAATCAGTCCCAGCTGACAGATGATCATTCATGCTCACATTCAAGATGCCTGGTGTATAATAAGCATATTAGTGAGCTCATTACGCTCTTTGTTTAGAAATTTGGACTGATCTGGATGTTCAGAAATTGGATAGAAGTGGGACGCATGGTTCGGCATAATTGCTAAAAATATTCATTGATTTTAAGCTAGTTTTTAAGCTTGAGAATAATATTTGTATTGACGGTTCAAATCGCAGGAAAGAGGAGGGACTATTTTCTGGAGACAAGCTCATTTTTGTTTTGTTTATGAAAGTCCTGGATGTGGTCAGGTCTTTGCACACCGCACCACAAGGGGGCAGTCACATATTGGCGCTGCATCGCAATCGAGGTGCTAAATAATCACACGTGTATGGCCTTGAGATGTCGAAATGACTCTTAAATTAGCAGGAAGCGTCTCACCATCTACAATTCAGCAAGATGAATAAGGCAAAAATGAAAAGTCCAAATTCTTTTTAATATTTCAATTACCACTATGGGCCAAAACCTCTTGTTAAAATGAAAAAAAGTTCATCAAATCTATCAAGGCTTCATAACTCATGATGGAGTAGATTGCTGGCAAGAAACATTCAACTGTTACACCCCTTTGTACATCAAACGATAATAAACATACCCCCAAGCTAATGTGAGCACCTTCTGAGCCCCATAACAACCGAATTTTAGTATTAACTGACCTGAAACAAAGCCTGAGAAAGAGCTATTTTATGTTCAGGTGGAAATAAAGGATGGAGAGAAGGACACAGAGAGGAAAAAACAGCATGATGGCCTTGAGAATATGGATCCTCGCTTCCTAGCACCTTTGTTTGTGTCAGAGTGCCACAAGAGAGCTGTGAGTGTGTATGTGGTTGGAGAAGGGGGGGCGGGGGGGGGTAGTGGAGGGGGGTAGTGGAGGGAGGTTTTGGGGGGGGTGGGGGGGCTGCTGGGCTGTGTGACAGAGTCTCTCTCTGCATTAATTGCTTAAATTGAAGCGCTGCCACGTCTCTGTGAGAGACGCTTTGATATGATAATGGCAGCCTTCTCAGCACAGGAGAGGCCTGCTTTGTGTGTATGCGTGTGTGTATGCATGTGTGTGTGTATGTGTGTTGTGGATGGTAATTTGGTGGCATGCACCTGCCAGCACGCCACTGTCTCCTGTCGCCATCAACATGGCCAGGGGAGACGGGCAGAGTCAGACAAACACACTCAAGACAGAAAAAAGCCCAGCCGTGCTCATCGGCTTTGGGCTGGGGATGAAGACCAGGATGGAAACGGGGATGAAGATGAAGGTAATACCGGCTGCGTCACCTCTATCCCTCCTGTCTTTTCATGCACACTAAATGCCGTACGAAATGCTTTCTTTGCTGTTTTGAGTATTCAAATTTCCTTGTAAATCAAGTTTTTACCACTAACTATTACAGGATAAACTATCCTTAAATAGAAAGTCTCTAGAAGGGTACCCTGTGGTACTCCCCCAAAGGCCAAAATGGTCTTTTTACGTGGGTGGTGATCAACTCTTCTCTGACAACCAATGGGTTTCTGCTTAGCTAGGATAGCTTCTTTTACCTTGATTTCTTAGAAGTCAAACCAGTTGGTTTAGCATAATAAGAAGAACGAGGGGAAACAGAACCTCATTGGAGGAGGTTAAAATGTTCTCAAATAGACTTCCTAAGGATCTTTTGAGGAAGAGGCATCCATCAGAAGGCTCAGAGGGACACTGGGAGCTTTGATCAGTCACTACAGGGGGCTCGTAACAAAGATCACTGGAGACTTGCGGGATATCAGTGGCAGGGAATAACAGCTCAGTTTAGGTTTACCACACAGATTTGATAATATGAAAGCACGTCTGATCTGAGAGTCTGAATAATTGATGTAAGAACAAAACAGAGGAAGTCATTTCAAATGGATTAAATTTGTTCCACATCGAGACCTAAAGGGCATCTCTAAGTCGCACAAAGTAGAGGAGCAGCTTCTGGGGGTGGCGACCTGCTGATTGACAGACGGCTACCACTGCGTCCTGCCAGTCATGATTAAGGTGTACCACCCGTCCTACATATATGGCCACCTCCAGTCCAGCAAGATGGTGACAGACAAAATTGTATGCATTGTGCTGACATACTGTGGTGTACATTTACTTTGTAGTGTTGTAATTGAAGTTTTTGAAATATTTGTTTGGTAACCTATTAGTTAAGGGATCACGCAATGGTCAATGTGACCATATTGTCTATGCTGCAGAAATATGTTCAAAATTGTCTTTTTTGAGAAAGGTAGCTAACTGTCCACAGTGTTGGATTCTGTGAAGTAATTATTCCTTTGGACCCCCGGTGATGATTGTTTCAGCCAGTTTGATCTCTTCATCTTCCGATTACGGGTTGCATCGTCATTTGCACTGATTCATCCCAGTCTATGCCATTTACCAGCAGTCTCGCTCATCGCGTTTATCAACGCACCAATCGACTGCCAGCTCTTCTGATGATGTCACAGGTCAGCGGGCTGCCATTAAAACACAGAGAAATCTCCATGGCAACGCTGAATGCGCTGCCTGTCGGGGTAGCTGTGAGAGAAGGTTTACTGGAAGGGAAGTGTGTGCGTGAGTTTGTGTGTGAGTGTGTGTCTGTTACCCGACGGTGTCTGGGGCACCCGGTTGAGTCAGTCATTACCCAGAAGCCACTGCAGTCCCGGGAAGAGAAAGGAAGCACTGTGTCGCAAGGTCTGACACACACACACACAAACATCAAGAATGGCCTGATCAAACACACACACACAGAGACCTCCTGGTTGCTTACTAAGCCAGCTGACCTTTACACAGGCCACCCACAGCTGACCCATCCGCTACCATGTGACAAGGTGGGAGGCCGGAACTACCAAAGCGTCCTGAGCCTCCACACACACACACACACACACACTCCACCAGTTAGCCTCTTAGTAAGTAGCAATCGGAGGCATCTTTGAGCTCACTGTCAGTCCGGGGTCCTGGCCCATCTTTGTTTATTAACAGACTGAACTGCTTAATCAACCTCATAGGTCTGGACTACCCTTCCCTTACTCGGCCCACTGGGTTTTTTCCATCGTGCTACCACATCGGTGCCAATGCTGGTTGGGTAACAGACGAGCCACATAAAGAAAATAAGAGTTGACACATGCATGCTAAATTAATCAGCTATTTTTACCTTTACTGTGAGGAAAACTAAACTTCCTTTGGGGGAATGACACTGGGTTGCTGCTGCTCTCATGAACCTGCTCGTCTTTATTCCTGCAGCCATTGAAGCCTTAATGATGGCTCAGGTTTTGACGTCATGGCTCGACCCGTGACCACGGCAACCACAGTAAAGTGGGGGATTTTACTGGTAACCTATTGGACTTCCCTGATTTACGAGTCCAAAAACAACAAGCCGGTTGAATGAAGCTATTCTAAAGTTTGGTGGCGACAAATTGGAGCATGCTCAAATTGAGGCACAAGCGTGATCAAATCAGTGGGGCTTGCGTCAGAGGTTCCCACTTTTTTTTGTCTTTGTGTTTATAGCTCAGTTCATAACATACTATCTAATGTACTACTTCACATAATTTCAAACTAGAAACATTTCCAACCCATTTTCAACTTCCCATTAGCTTTAATAGTCAATAATTAGGGCTTCTGGCTACATTAAAAGGACACCATTGTCTAAAATGTTGTATAAGATCTAATGAGACTTGTGTGTCTTGACATTTTAGTACATCAAATTTTATTTGTGGTTGATAATTTTTGTGTGCAGTTTCAATAGCTCCTTGACGTGGTTGCACTTATGGTGCTGTTTGGTAGCCAAAGTTTGCAAAAAAAAACATGAACCCACCCCTCCTTAGACGCTCCCCTTGTCTTTTGCATGATATTGGATTTGCAAGAGGAGAGAAATTTGAGGCAAAGGACGAAAACATTTGGGAGCCGCCCAAGTGCCGTTCACCACAACACATTAGGCAAAATTACTGAGATGCCAAGAGCGTGATTCAGAAAATCTGTGTTTTATTCAAACACTGGTGCTGACTGAACTATCACACACTATTAATAGACATGGGGGTTATGTCACAATGAATCGCTCTTCTTGTTCATACTGTATGTGTGTCTTTAGTGTGTGTGTGTGGGAGAGAGTGTGTGTGTGTGTATGTGTGCTTCTTTCCCCTTTTGCCAAAGGCCCCATTCCCATCCCTTGATCTGGAACAATGTCCTTCAGTCACAGAGAGACAGAGCAGCCTTAGAAATTGAGGGGGCCCCAAACACACACGCACACACACACAGAATCACTCTGCCAGCTTCAACCCACTCAAAAAACCGTAAAGCAGCACTTCTGCATCTAAACATCACTAAACCTGGGCACAAATGGACAGTTCCAGTTTGCCACACCGCAACTCAACATTACAGTAAGATTCTAACACCAACGGCACACAAACACACACACACACACACCATTTCACAAATAGGGCCTTGTCCCATGAATAATAAGTGTTCGGCTATGGCAGAGGTCACGTCCACGCTCCACTCCCCACAGCTTTCCCAACCGACCCCCTCATTAGGGAAATATTTGTCCCAGTTGGGAAGGTGGGATGGGTGAGAAACGGCAAAGAAGGGGGAAAAAAAGCGGGAGGGCAGAGAGGAGTTATAGAGCAGTCGATGGAGGAACTTTGGATGTCTGAGAGATTTCAATGACTAATTAAAGCAGGGCACTTTCTTGCCAAAATTGTGTTGGTTGAGGTCACATAAAAGGTTTGGGGACTTTTTCACTGGTGAGAGAAATTCTCATCAAAAACGTGAGTGCTCCTTGGGTTGAAAGCCACCAACGCAGTACACACACCTTATTCCTGGAGGACATCGTGTTTGTGCTCGGTCATATTCATCACAACACACACAAATAAACTGACAGTCAGCAGTTCTCTGTGTCCATAAAATTGGGTGCGTTGGCAAAAAAAAAAAAAAGAAGGGAGAGAAAAGTTTCCCTTTCAGAGGACAGATGCCCAAAAAATGCGAATACGCGTTTGAAAAGAGCCAATGTAGGGAATTGCAGGACATTTGCATTTTGCAATTTAACAGAGAAATTAAATGAGTGTTATTCATGAGTGTTCATATTTACTGGGACGGGGGTTCAGGTGTTTGTCGATGGCGTGAAAGAGCCTTAGAAATGCAAGTCAGCAAATTCTGCGTATGAAAGGATGAAAGAAACGTGGAAAGACAGGAGGAAAAGACAGAGAGAAGAAGAATTACAGCTTGCAATGGCAAATTACTGTTTATCACACCTCCACAAAGGTCAACGTAAAAAGAAAAGTTGCTTTGTCACCATGTTTAATGGATCTGCCCCCAAGTTTAAAGATGAGATGGTTCATAAATGCAAATCAGTGAAGACGACCTTTGTTGACATTTAAGTGACAGATGCCATCTGGTGGACATCTCAATTATGCACAGAGAGGAGAAGAAAGCAAATCATTTTATAATGAGAGATTCCATGGAGGGAGTAAGGTTACAAATCATGGATTTTGGTGCTGGAAATTGCTGGGAATTAGTGGAAAGCAGCCTGAATTAGCAGGGAACCAGGTAGTGTCACTGAAATAAACTTTTCCACTGAACTTAAAAGTGGCCTTGAACCCAAACTATGATCTTTTCTCGGACTCTGTTCTGGTGTTTCAGACTTACGTTTGTGTTTTCACATTACAAAAACTATAAAAGGAGACTATCTTGTGGTCATGGGTTTAAAAAAAAGACATTTATGATGCAGGTCTTCATGCAGTGGCCCTGTGAAGGTGTCGAGAGATTATTCAGTATTCCTTATGTTCATCACTTATTAGATAAACAAATACTTCAAAGAGCATTAAATTCAAAGGTAAAATCATGTAGAAACTATACGCGTGGTTTAAATCTATAGTTCTGATTTGGCACATTACAGACAGTTTATTCATTTATGGATTCACTGGTTGGAATATTTCTTTTCAGTGTAAATGGTTGTTGGATGCTTTGATATTTAATGCGTACGTTTGGTTTTTGTCCGTTTATCCGCTGACGCCCACCAATTTAACTGAAATGATGTTGGACACTTTACACCATTTCCTGCAGATCCAAACAATAATTCCATTAACCAAGAAGGTAATTTGAAAAAAAAAAAAAATCAATAAAGGAAAATAACATCAGCTGTCCTCCTGTGTTTAGTGACTGACAGCTGACTGATATAACTGATGAAGATGTACAAGAAGATAGCTTTATCTCCAGTGGACGCACACACACACACGTAGACGCACGCACGCACGCACGCACGCACATCAACACTCAATCCTCCGTCAGTGGCTCCTGCTTCCACCGGATGAATGAAAGCTTCTGTTCTCTCTGGCTCCCGGCCCTCTTCATGCCCCGCTGCTGACTGGCAGATTGGAAGTAACAAATTGCTGCGTCCTCAGAATGATAATTAGCAAAGCCATGAAGGCCGTTTTGTTTTAAGTCTCGCCACGGAGCCAAACTTTTCTGCTCCCTCTGGTCACCTGACTGACTTCTGATACCCCGGAAACTTCACAAACAATGCGGAATTCAACTTGGCGTTCCTTTTTGCTAGTTCAAAGGC
>CAESWR010001520.1:203903-216718 GCA_903171835.1 Mullus surmuletus | reverse complement strand
CCCCCCCCCCGGGACGGAAGGACTGGCCAGTTTTTCCTCACTAATAATCAAGCTGTTCAGAGGATTGTTAGACATAAGAACGTATACGCTGGGAAATACACACCTCATGAGGCCTTGGTCTAATTGTTTTTTTTACGTTTGATCCTGTGTGTCTCAATTCATGTGGATTAATGGGTTTCTTAATCACAAATATTTGCATTTGGCGTCTTATTCAACAATCTGAAAAGTAAACAGAGAGAAAGCTCCTCAAGGTTCTTAATTCCTCAAGGTTTTCTGTACCAAATAGGCCAGCTCATTCCCTTCTAACTCTTGAAGCGTGTGTCTATAAGTGGTCAAAATGAGTATAGGGGTCCTACAATACGTAGGGCGAAAAAAAGACAGCTGGCGAATCACCGTACAGCGGCAAAGTCATTCGAATGATACGCCAGGCAAAAGTCAGCGTCCCGGAATTGGCACCAATACAAGTTTGGTTTGTCAGGTTTTTTTTGCAATGGAGCACTTGAGTGGAGCAACAAGTACACAAGTTCATCTTCAAATAGCTCGCTTCGCCCCTATCTTTGGTCACCTTCGGAAACCTTCGCTTGCATTCAGCACCATGGACAGAGCCCACAAGAACTGCTGAGGCTCCCTTCTTTCTTTAGAGAAGTCTTGAATAGGCCCCGTTTAAGGAAATAGTCCTTAATATCTTTTAAAACTGCTGCCTGGTTTCATATTTATAAAAAGCTGCATCAGACTACATTAACCTTCCCCCTCATTTGGTAATTTTGCAACATGGAAGAAAGCGTGTTCAATGGAACCATGAATACACGAGTGTATCGATCAATGGTTTGGTTGGTTCGAACAAGGCCAGAAAGGAGCACTGCCACCACCTGCAAGTTTTTGTTCAATAAGGTTCTAATTATGTTGTGGTTTTGGTGTAACTTTGGGATGTCAAGTGTAGCCCCCCAGGAATTGCAGTTAAAGGCACACCGAAGGTCTAAAACCAGGTCACCATGTGTCTGAAACCGCACAGAGTCATACCAAGTGCTAGCAGTTTGATACACTCTTCTGAAATAACAAATTTGCACTGACCTTTGAAGTAGACGAGATTAGAAACTAAACCTCATGTATAGTAACTGTATTTTTAATGGGTTTTCTTTAGATAGTGATTTTCAAATCTATCTGAATGCAAGTGTGATTAATAAAAGGATAGCAACAGAAAATAATTTTTAGCAGAATTTTAGCAACATGTTGGTGATCCCCTGCTCTCAATAACAACAAACAAATAAAAATGCACCCACAGAAGCGTACAACTGTAGCTCTATGAAGGTGACAAGCATTTTATCGCAGTAAACAGTTCCGCTAGAGTGTTCCAAGAGATCTTTTCAACCCTGGAAACATAGTGTCCCTCCACACCACACAATCACTATTAGTGCTTAGCAGTAATAGGGAAATTTAAGAGTTGGACATCTATTTACGCATCCGTTACCACGAGCGCTAATCGTAGCATAGCGCTCGTTTATATGATGTACGTTCCTTCACAACACGTCTCAAGGCTCAAGGCTAAACGCTGAATAGCACACGTGTGGATTCTATTTCCCATCAGATCTGGCCAATAGCGGTGCAATTTCAGTGACCTTGTCTGCAAGGCCGCCGCGCTCTCTGAGGCCCCTTCACAAACTTCTTTAAAAACTTTGCTTCGCGTGGCAGTTGTATTCCAGCACTACGCGGCAGCGCGACGAGGGTTTGGACTCATTTAGCGAGGAAAACACAGTGCGTGCCGCTCAAGGCCGAAAATGGAACCCTAACACGTTGAATCAAATAATCAGCCTTTACAGTGATGATGGACAGGACACAAATACCGAGATGGACAGAGAACAAGCTGGGTTTTTTTTACCCCCCCATTGTGGCAATCGAAAATATTTGAATATATGAGAAGCATGCTCGAGGAGTTTCTTACAATTTGCAACAAAGCCGCGGCGCCTTCAGTGCATAATGTCTCGAGTTACACCCACAAACATCTGCAGCGTCAATGGCATCACACTTGACTTTGACTTGCTCAAAGACTTGGATGAGGAAGTTTTTGCCCCCGTTGTAGGTCGTACCGCTCATTCCTTCATATGCTTCACTAAAACTTACTATTTTCATTGACTTTGTTTTGTTCTTGTGGTTTCTGTTTCTTCTTCTCGATCCAATATATCCGATATCGATAAAATATCCTCATTCTGTGTGAATTTGGCTATGCGCACGGGAGGACAAAGAAAGAAGAAAAAACTGTTTTCGCTCTGGTTGTTGCTTGCCGGGGCCTTCTTCAGTACTTCTACCCTCACCTTCACCAAGATTCATCTCCCCTACTATCCATTTGTCCCAGACTTGTTCAGCTCTGGCTCACTGTATCAACTTCTCTGAAACACTTGAGAGTCTAAAATCCAAAGAGGTCTGTAGCTTGATAGTGTTTGCGATGAGTAAAAGCTCTACGGGTTTCGAAACGGGCAAAAATGACTCCGAAATGAGGAATCAACTTTTAGAGAACGAGAGCCTCCTGACACACACACACACAAAAAAACATCGCTCAAGCACCTTTAGAAATTGAAACCATTTTTTTCTCCTTTTACGGCCTAATTTAATCTGCCAGGTGTCCACCCCTGTGGAAGGGGGTTTGGGTGGTGGTGGTGGGGGGTAGAGCCGGTGTTTGAAACACACTCCGCGCGCTCTTTGAGGGTGACGGCCGTGGACTGCGAGGCCACTGGGTCTATCTGATAATTGACTGTCAAATAAAGGGCTGTTCGTCTCTGGAGTCCTCTTCGACACCCCCATCAATCCGTCTTCACTTAGAGAAGGCCGAGCCCAGCCCTGCCCCCCCCCCCACGCCAATACACACACACACACATATGCACACACCCCCAACACGCACCCACCCACTCCACCCTGCCATTCATCCATCTACCACTTCATCCCTTGCACCCCTCCCTGTTTCCTCTACACCCACTTATCTGTCCATCAATCTATCTATTGGCCCTGACCATTTATCCCTCTGCCTCTCTCTCTCCTTCGCTCTCTCCCATCAACACCGCTTCTCCTGACGCGCTAACAGCTGTTTGACAGTAATGGCTCTAAAAGCAGAGCAGGGTGCCGGTCGATGTGTGTGAGTGTGAGAGTGTGAGTGTGTGTGTGTGTGTGTGTGTGTGTGTGTGTGCGCATGGTTTTTGTGCATCTTGGCATGTGTGTGCATAAGACAGGCAGAAGACCTTGAGGGCCTCGAGAGGCTTGCAAACACTGCCATTGGCTAAAACTCGCAGCTCATACACGCACAGGCACACACACACAAAAACACACGGGCGCGCACACACACCTGTACCCTGCCAACGTGCCAATCAATATCAGGTGTAGGTCTATTCAGCCCCGCAGCTGGTGTACCGAATGTTGTAATTTTTTGGAAGAAATGAGGGAAAATGCACTCCATTTGAAAAGAAAAAAAAAAGAAAAATTCATTGCAGTGTCAATATGCTGTTCTGAAACGGTGCAATGAATTGAACTAACACACACAAAGCAAGTATGTACGAGTAATTTTCAGAGGTGCAATGTCTTTATTTGACCAGAAACACTATATAGGCTAACCACTGCCTCAGATGAAGACATTTCTTATTATGACACAAGAAATATAATCTACTATGAAATATATAATTCTTTACATGTGATACTGTTTATTTACGAAAGTGTGTCGTTGCATTTGTGTGTGTGTTAGTGTGTGAGCGTGTGCGCCCACAGTCATTTGTCCCTCCCCTCCCCAGGCAGTGTATTGTTATGCTGTCAGCTTGCTGTTTGATGGATGGCAGACGATTACGCGAGGCCTCATCCACTGCCTCATCATCTGCACCATTAGTTATAGATCCCCACACACACACACACACACACACAGAGAGACACACACTCACACACACACACTAACTTACATCCGCTCCTGCTTATCCAGCAAGACATCTGTGGCACGTACAAAAAGACAGTGATAATTTTGTTTTTACTACTCACACGTTTCTTTCATATGCTCATGCATTATTAAACCTGCTTCTTTGGGGGATTTAATTTTCCCAAAAATCTGTCAATCTGGATCTCAGGAACACTTAAGTTTGAAAAATAAAAACAGTATGAGAGGCTTTAAGACAAATGTATTTTTGCTTTAATGTTGTGATGATGAATGTGCGAATCCCATTTTATTTCCAATCAATTTTGTGTGCATTATATTTGGCTTGACGTTTTGCTGGAATAAGCCAAAATCACAAAAAAAAAAGGTGTCAGCAATTTTAGGAAACGATAACATAGAAAGTGGTGAAATAGATCTGTCATCTCCACTTCAGCACTCTCAAGATTACATGAATGGCCCTTGTGGGAAATCCACCATCAACACTGTGGGCTCAGTGTGGAGAGCCCTCTGTTGCCTGGGGACTCAATAACCTGTAACACACTAAATTATTTCATAATGTGTGTGTGTGGCTGATATTGTGGCATATGTTTTTTTTTTTTAAATAAGTCTATGTGCAAGAGATAAATTCCCAAATCTCACAAATTTACATTTTAGACTAAAGTGTTCCGTCAGACTGAGGTAACGGGGGACAAGTGTAAAGAAAATTGTGAAATATGGAGGTGAAAAGAAAATCTAACAATTCTCTCTGGAAAATCTAGGCTCAGGAGAGTAACTGATTACAAAATTTAAAGTCTCTACACTGCCTACGTTAACATGCAGTCAAATAACCCTTTTTTTTACCTGAATATTAGCAATAACCCTGGTTGTGCGCGACCATGTGAACACCAAGAACACGTCTGAATATTTTAAAAACCCGAATATTACCCCTGGGTTACTTCTTTCTCACCCGAATATTTGATCATGTATACGCCGATCGTTATATTACCAACAAAAGGAACATGAATTTGTGTTCTACACATGTTCTATTCACAAGGAATCTTGGTCTTTTGAGTCCAGGAACTACTTGTAAAACATGGCCAAACACAAGAGTGACACCACGCCACGCTTTTGGAGTGAGGAGGAAACCAATCACCATATAAGTGTGATGACAGTCACAAACATCCTGGCATTTGGAGACGCTAGAAAGTAGCGTAACAGACAGATCCACAAAAAAGGGAGCAGAAAGTTACGCGAAGCAGGGTTTGTACGAGACTCTCCCCTGATTTGATCGGGATATCCCAATTGATTACAATGACTATGTGTACAGGAATAACCCTGTTGGCTCACGCATGGAAACGGGTTATTCTGAATGTTTCAGTAACAAAAAAACCTCAACCAGAATATTGACTGCATGTAAGCGTAGTCAGTATGAAGCCCTGTCAGAAAAGTTTTTGTCAAATCCCCAAGAGGCCTAGAGGAGTAAATCTCCTCCTTTTGTAGCCCTGACTTTAACCCTGCCCTCCCCTCTGTCCTCGTCCACCTTATCAGCACGAGCCAACTGATTTCCGACGAGCCACCGTTGCCGCCGCCACCGCCACGGCGAGCTGCCCCCGCTGAGTCCCACCGGGAGCTTTAAACGCCCCGGCGTCCTTTTCTCCTCTCCGTCCACTAATTCAGCTTCCTAACACTCATCGCCCCTCGCTATAACCCTCATTAGCTTATCGGTACAAGACAAAAGGGAATATTAGCAGCGCCGAGGCTGCTTCGGGGGCCGCGCTGAGGTGTCACATCTCGATAGCAGGTGTGGGTATCCCGTCCTCGTCCGCTCATACAACCCGGTAAGCCTTTCATCTCCGCTCATTGCCTTATCATCTTAAGACAATACCAGCGTGATTCCCACTCTCCCGCCTAAGAGTCGGAGTATTTACGCAGATATCCACTGGTCATCCACTCCATGTGGCCCCCCAGACTCTCACACACACAGCCGGCACACTTCACCTTAACCCCGCGGGATCCTCATTACCTTATCTGCGGGAGACAAGGCAGAGCAGAGGTAGCTTTAGTTAGCTTAAGGTCTGCCTGATTGACTTTGCTAGCTTTTGGATTAGCAGCGGGCTAACGCAGCCGCCGGGCCAAGGTGAGGGCTGTCTTAATGCAGCGGCTTTGGGGCAGAAAGCTGGCTAATTTCGGCTTCTATCACCACTAGCAGGGCTTCGGGAGGCTTCCTGGCAGCCACGCCGAGCAGCCGGTAAGACAAAGTAAGCGCGAGGTTAATCTCCAGCAGTGGAGAAGTCAGGAGGTATTAGTGGATATTTAAATGAGAGGAAGGGGGGCAAATACACACCTGTTTAAAAACTCAAGTGTGTAAGACCATACGTTTTATAGTCTCAAAATATCATATGCAAACACACGCACACAAAAGTCTCGTCGTTTCCGTCGCACAAGACTAATATTATCAAGAAAATGTACTTTTTTCCTTTTATAATTCGTGCTTCTTGCCTCATACTGACTAAATGTCTCAGTGTTGAAGTTGTTTTTGCTCATCGAGTGCAGTTCTAATCATTGCTTTATCTCGTGTTTTCTTTCCTAATTGCTTTTATTCAAGCAACCGCGGAGCACTTTGTGACTGCTGTATTGTATTTACTCTGAGCACCAGTACAGCCTGCCAGAGAACAACTCTCTGGATTACACCTGGCTACATTTGAAGGATGAGATGAGTGGAGGAATTCAACATTAACAGTCAAATTTCTTTAAACAACTTAAAGAGAAAGAAGGCTTGCCAAAATTAAGTCAACTATGTTATTCTTTTTTGCCTCACATGGGAAAATGGTCATATTTTCCAAGGCGAGATCAGTTTCCAAAATAATATACTGGTTCAACTGGACCTCATGTAAGTGAAGATGAGGTGAGACGTCTCTATGAACATGAGGTAAGTCTAGTCGATGGAGATGCTTGCAATGACTTTGATGACTGAGTATATCTAAAAATATCTTCTTCCAATCAAGGATCAAGCTAGCTCAACAAAAGATGACTATATCAACCAACAAACTCTCGAAACCTGATTGGCAAACCTGAAGTCTGGGGTCCAATGTACTATGATAGTGGCAACTTTGTGTTCTTTGTCACTCCATCCAAAGTCAGTCTGAGAAGTGATTCCTTGAACCAGTATTTAGCCAATAGTAGGTGAAAAAGCAGTAAAACTTCCCAGCAAAACAGATCGCACTAAAGGCGTCCCTTTAAAAAGGACAGACTGTGATGTTATACTCAGACGTGTCTACCGTTGTTGTCATTGTCATCGACAGATCTGTTTGTCTACGTTTCTTACAACGGCGCATTAGTTTCTATGACTGGTCTCCACAGAACCAGGTATTACTGTCAGTCTTTGAGAAAAGGTATAATTCATGCCCTTAGATCAGCTCGGCATTGTGCAGCCACACAACAGGAAAATAAAAGATTTGTCAACAGAGTTCTCTTGGTAGCGTTCATTCTTGTTCTTGCACTTGACAGTTTTATTACTCCGACTGCACTATCAGATCCCAGCTGAGATATTAACTGTACTTGCTGATGTCGGGACAGAAACGCCAATTTGATAAAGATTTTAAAAAAGCACAGCCGGAGTTCTGGTATACATTTTTGTGGTATTTTTTGCCATTTCCATTCAGCTTTTCCAATGCGATAATTCATAATACACATACACATAATATGAATTGCTGATTGCAGTCATTGATAGAATATTGACCCTGTACAAAATTGAAAAATGACAATATGCTGCCTCCTGTTTTTTGTAAGTATGAATGCGTACATGTCGTACCCCCCCCTTCATAAAAGCATATTGCATTGTACTCCTCAAGCAGAGGGCCACACAACCCTCTTCTGCCTCCACACCTCCCGTGGAAACAAGGAGGGGAATCACAGTGCAAAGGTTAAGAACAGAAGCTGTCTAAATCAGTAGGTCAGCTGCCAGACAGAGGAAATGACAGGCTTAATGACGGGCTGCTGCTGCTAATAACTGCCTGTGCACGGCTAGTTGGGTGGAAATCGAGCCTGACTGACAGATGCTCACACACACACACACTCACTCACTCACTCACAGGTGCACTCACACATAGACATGAAATCAGCGTTCTGCTGCTCCTGCTCGATGAGCTGTAATTGGCGGTGAGACCCAGCCACCCAGTCCCGAGCGGCGCAGGCCACACCCACTACTTTAACAGCCCATTAGTGGTTATTAGAGGGTCCTCTGGGAGCTGCATGGGTCACTTCACACCCAAAACCTGGCAGAGATTCATAAAGCCTGAGATTTGATAGAGATGTCGCTACAGTGAATGGATTTAAAATAATGTGTGACACTGAACAATAGTAGCCGGAAATAAAAATCAGATTTATTTATATCGAGTCGTGCTTGATAGCTGAGTGAAAGCCTGTTTCATCTTTTTCACAATATTCATCTCAGATCAGAAGTAAATGTACACATATGTAAGGAACAGTGTTGCAAAATAAGTTCGAAATCAATTGTTTCTCTGTAGCAGAGATCAATTTCTTATTGAAAAAGAAAAAGCAAAGTTCTCATATTATATATGCTCAAATATAGGCCATCAGACATTCCGTGCAAGCGTAAATTTCCAACATAGTGTGGAGGGAGACAAGACAAAATGTCGCCTTAAAATCATTTATCCATCTGCAGTTACGTTACATCACCAGTTTAATGATGGAGGAGAAAAGGCTTTGATTGCTGTGTGATTTCTGCGAGACTGAAGTCAATTTCACGTTTTATTGATTGTTAGAGGAAAAAGATGGGCTGTTTTTTTGTTTTTTTTTTAAATCTCCTGTCTGGATAGTATCGCTATTTTAGAAATTGAACTTTTGGGGTTGATTTTACTTGGAGAGATAGGGGAAGATGCTGGTTCTTTGTTTGAGAAGTAATGTTATATGTTGTCAACTTTTTCACAGTGTATTCATGCGGGTAAGTGCCATGTAAGTACGTACATTGGCTGGTTGGCTCACAAGGATGTGTCACTAGTCAAAAAAAAAAAAGAAACATGGGAACATTAAATTTTCCCGGTTTTAACAGTGAGGGAAACAACAAAAATGTAGAAGAAAATGAATCGAATAACAGATAACAGAACACAAATAGATCCGAAATGAGTCAAGGCTTGAAATATGATCATGTGATGTGTAGTAATTTAAGCAAACAAGAAAATGAAACGCACGCTGATACACATCCACACACACCTGGGCTAGGGTGTGTGTGTGTGGGGGGGGGGGTTTCCAGTAACAATCAAAGCAGCGATGCATGCAGTGTGACTAACCCATCAGGCAGACTGGGACCCTGTCTGTTAGTGTGGCAACACCAAGATAGCTCATTACCCGCTCTGTTCCAATTGAATTTTAACCAGGGTGTTTGTTCCAGTGCAAATTCTGACATTTCAATATGCCAACAGAGAAATCAGCTCATTCAAATAGGACTCGCGCCGTTATTGTTTCCCCAATAACAACAGCTGAGGGGAGAAAGTGTGAAGCATCTCCAGTAGGGTGTTGGAGTTAACCTTGGTAATGTGAGCAAGCATTTCTATATTTCCTCAGCCAATGTCTTGACAGCACCTGCAGGTATCTATGGCAACGGCACCTCACTCTACATTACTGGGTGAGTAGTCGAACAACCATGTGGTCAGTTTGATATGTGGGGTGCCTGAATGAGGGAAACTGAAGTAAATGCCCAAGAAATTACAATGCGCAAAGTGCTGATGATGGAATCGGGAAAGCAGCTTCAATATCTGTTGCTCTGAAAAAAGTGAATATCACAGAGGCAAAACCAAACATGGAGAAGCAGCCTTTGAGGTTGGTGGTTTTTATCTCTATAAAATGCTAGCCCGTGTTGATGGGGAGAACGTTTGGGTTAGCCACTCCGCTGCCACTGTCCCCCAGCCTTGGATAAGTGGAACATAATGGATGGATTATTCATATTTCGGCACTCTAAAATTTAGCTCATTTGCTGCTTTCCATTTCTACTTTCCATGCCACTGAAATAAATATACCGGTAATTTGGCCTCCTCTTACACGTGTTGCTCTTCATGTTTATGGTGAAGCACATTTGAGTTTCCCCTGTGGTTCAAAGTTGCAATGATGTTGACCAGCAGGGGGCGATTGCAGGGGTTTCAAGAAGTCCAATCACAAAGAATAGTGTCTATGATTAATGATGACCTTTGCTTTTTGGCAATGAGTTTATAAGACCTTAACACCCTTTTGAAATTCACAGTCACAATATTCATTTCCCAATATAGTTTTGCTGAAATGGATGATCAGCACGTGTGATTTAGGCCCACAAGTCGCCACCACAGTTGCATGTCTGCATGTGAATCACATCCACCCCCTTGCTCCTTAACAGATCCAAAAATAGTCTCTAAAAAACAAACAAAAAAAAGATTCAACATGCCAAACTAAAGTATTGAATGGATGGTTTGTCTGCCAGGTACACGGTAATAACCCAAACTGGAACTCAGCATGAAAAGGTTTTCTAAGGTATCCTGCTGTCAGGAGAATTGCGGTGACAAATAATAATGCTCAAACACTCAAGGCCTGGAGAGCCATCAAACGTTCCATCAGGATCCACCCCATGCCTGCCAAACCGCCTGAACTTACAAATCCCGACCTCATGGTGGCACTAGAGCGGACGTCAGCTGATTATATTTCCTGTGTACTTCCTGGAGATGATGACACATTTCAGTCAGGAGCAAAACAGCGGGTGAAACGACTGCACACTGATTTTACAAATTAATGTTGATTGAAAGCTTTGTTTTGAAATCTATTTCACTTGACAAATGTTCAAAAAACATTACTGGAGAATGAGCCGCAACCAAATTTAGTTTTGCCACTGGAAAAAAAAAAAAAAAAGAGTGTTTTGACAGTTATTATTCTTTTACCAGTTATTTGCTTTCCCACAATCCCAGTTTCAGTGTTACTCACATGGCTTCACTGATTCACTACTCTGCATTTCTGCAGTCAAACAGCAACTTTCAAAGATGTTCATGAGTCTGACAGGGTTGAAGAATTGTCTGCCTCGCACAGCTCAGGCAGGATAAAGCCTGTCCAATAATCACAATCTGTTTCACTACAGTCTCGCATATCACAACAAGCCCGAGGAAGATGTTTATCGCCGTGCTGACCTTTATGAGAATAGAGATTGTCACAGCAACCGAGCAGCTGTGACCGACCGCGCGGAAACACTGATGGCGCGGGAATCGAACAGTTTGCGGTGTCGCCGGTGACGTAAAGCGACATGACGTGCCTTCGCTTGTCAAGTTTAAGGACATTTGATTTGGAAATGAGTTTTCGTCAGTGTAGTGAACATAATGCCCCCGGATCTGTGCTCCTGTTGCCATTAAAAAAAAAATCACTGATAAAGAGCTTTTAGGACATTACTTCTGAACTTGAAATTGATAGCAAATGAGAAAAGGAAGACACAACAGACAGTGAGAGCCACAGATGTGATGGCCATCGATGAAGTGGAGACATGAGAAATAACTCTGTGTGTAATTTGTGTAATTTGATCTGCCACAACTCACCGGTCTGAGGCAGAGGATGACACTTCAGGTAAGCGGTCCATCCAGTGTAAGCAGGAGCCGGTCTGCGGGCCAGACGAACACAGCGGATATCCAAATTAACTTTAATGACACGCTGTCAGAAGAAGTTAATAACTACAACTTTCGAGTGGTGCCAATTTCGCAGTCGGACTAAAGTGCAGGAGTGACAAAGTGCCACCGGCCGCCTCAGGTGAGTAAATGACCTGCTGGCCGAAGCTGATCTAGCAACACTTGTTTGGCCGCGCTCTGCATATGCCTTCACTCCGGATAGTCTGACCTGTAATAATCCACGCCAGTCTGCGCCAGGTGTCCGGCAAGGCGGGTCCGATAAATCCTCGCAGGTGAAGCGTCCTCCAGTCGTCAGGTGCTCTCCTCCGAGACAAGAACAAGGGGATGAAGCGTTGAAATCCTCCTCCTTGCCCCTCGTAATCCATCGGCACAAAGACCCCCCCCAACCCCCTGCCTCCACATGCGTCTCTCCTCCGGGCTCCTCAATGGAGGTGTCGCACCTCTGACAGCAGGGGTGGGTGTCGGTGGGGCCGTGGTGGTGTGGAGGGGCCCCGAGGGTGGGGGGGGGGGGGCGGCACTCGGACGCACCTGCAACGGCACAACAGGTGAGTGAAGATCACGGGGCGCCGGCGGAACCTTCTCTTTCATCCCCTCGTCTCTCCTCGGCATCGACAACTCTGTCTGTTCCTCCGAGTGTCTCTGCCAAGAGTAGCCAGGCACAGCCGTCCTGTTTTGCCGCTCTTTGCCAAACACACAAACACACACACGCACATACAGAGGAGAGTGTTGTGTTTCTTTTTTTTCCTTTTTTCTTCTTCTTTTTTCTCCTCTCTCTCTTTTTCTTTTTTTTTCAGTAGCCGAGCTAACCCTGAGCCGGGGCCCGGTCTGCCTTTGAGATGCTCTCTATCCCACAAACACAAGACGGCTTTCATTATCTTGCCCGTCGCAGCGCAAGGCCTAGCTTCTAAAAGCTACTGATTTCTTTCTTCCCTTAGCCCCCTACACAAAGGGAGGGCATTTTGTAAATTACTTGCTCGTTTCAGACCAACAAAAGGTACTTTCATTGAACCCGCCGCCTCCCCCCCACAGCTCTCCCTCTATCCTCCCGCCATTTGATTTTGCTCAAATTTGATTACAAGGCTTGAAAAAGGAGGGGAAGAAAAGAGAAGAGGAAATAAGAAAGCCCCACAGATGGCGTGTTCATTCAGTGCTGTGAATGGCTTTATATGGGCTGCCTTTATACATGTGGCAATCCAAAGACGCTTCAGCCGCTCCGCTAAAAAAAGAACTTGACAAAATTATTGGTTTGGCGGCTTTCTTACACAAACTGACACGGGGTGGGGGGG
>CAESWR010001520.1:128438-148074 GCA_903171835.1 Mullus surmuletus | reverse complement strand
CATCTCCAACGACAACTACTACCTCTCCGACGACAACTTCTGCCTCTCCAACGACAACTACTGCACCTCCAACGACAACTACTGCATCTCCAACGACAACAACTGCATCTCCAACAACAACTACTGAATCTCCAACGACAACTACTGAATCTCCAACGACAACAACCGCATCTCCAACGACAACTTCTGCCTCTCCAACGACAACTACTGCATCTCCAATGTCAACAACTGCATCTCCAACAACAACTACAGAATCTCCAACGACAACTACTGAATCTCCAACAACAACAACCGCATCTCCAACGACAACAACCGCATCTTCAACAACAACTTCTGCATCTCCAACGACAACTACTGCATCTCCAACGTCAACAACTGCATCTCCAACGTCAACAACTGCATCTCCAACAACAACTACTGCATCTCCAACGACAACAACCACATCTACAACGACAACTTCTGCTTCTCCAACGACAACTACTGCATCTCCAACGTCAACAACTGCATCTCCAACAACAACTACTGAATCTCCAACGACAACAACCACATCTCCAACGACAACAACCGCATCTCCAACGACAACAACTGCATCTCCAACGACGACTTCTGCATCTCCGACGACAACTACTGCATCTCTCATTACAACTACTGAATCTCCGACGACAACTACTGCCTCTCCAACGACAACTACTGCATCTCCAACGACAACTACTGCATCTCTAATTACAACTACTGAATCTCCGACGACAACTACTGCATCTCCAACGACAACTACTGAATCTCCAACGACAACAACCGCATCTCCAACGACAACTTCTGCCCCTCCAACGACAACTACTGCATCTCCAACAACAACTACTGCATCTCCAACGTCAACAACTGCATCTCCAACGACAACAACTGCATCTCCAACGACAACTACTGAGTCTCCAACTACTACTACTGTATCTCAAACGACAACTACTGCATCTCCAACGAGAACTACTGAGTCTCCAACTACTACTACTGTATCTCAAACGACAACTACTGCATCTCCAACGACAACTACTGAACCTCCCACAACTACTGCATCTCCAACAACCACTACTGGATCTCCAACAACTACAGAATCTCTAACGACAACTACTGAATCTCCAACTACAACAACTGAATCTCCGACGACAACTACTGCATCTCCAACGACAACTACTGCATCTCCAACAACAACTACTGCATCTCCAACATCAACAACTGCATCTCCAACGACAACTACTGAGTCTCCAACGACAACTACTGAATCTCCAACGACAACAACCGCATCTCCAACGACAACTTCTGCATCTTCAACAACAACTACAGAATCTCCAACGACAACTACTGAATCTCCAACGACAACAACCACATCTCCAACGACAACTTCGGCATCTCCAACGACAACTACTGAACCTCCAACAACTACTGCATCTCCAACTACAGAATCTCCAACTACAACAACTGAATCCCCGACGACAACTACTGCCTCTCCAACGACAACTACTGCATCTCCAACAACAACTACTGCATCTCCAACGACAACTACTGAGTCTCCAACGACAACTACTGAATCTCCAACGACAACAACCGCATCTCCAACGACAACTTCTGCATCTTCAACAACAACTACAGAATCTCCAACGACAACTACTGAATCTCCAACGACAACTACTGAATCTCCAACGACAACAACCACATCTCCAAGGACAACTTCGGCATCTCCAACGACAACTACTGAACCTCCCACAACTACTGCATCTCCAACAACCATTACTGAATCTCCAACAACTACTGCATCTCCAACTACAGAATCTCCAACTACAACAACTGAATCCCCGACGACAACTACTGCATCTCCAACGTCAACAACTGCACCTCCAACAACAACTACAGAATCTCCAACGACAACTACTGAATCTCCAACGACAACAACCGCATCTCCAACGACAACTACTGCACCTCCAACGACAACTACTGAGTCTCCAACTACTACTACTGTATCTCAAACGACAACTACTGCATCTCCAACGACAACTACTGAACCTCCCACAACTACTGCATCTCAAACAACCACTACTGAATCTCCAACAACTACCACATCTCCAACTACAGAATCTCCAACTACAACAACTGAATCTCCAACGACAACTACCGCCTCTCCAACGACAACTACTGCATCTCCAACGTCAACAACTGCATCTCCAACAACAACTACAGAATCTCCAACGACAACTACTGAATCTCCAACGACAACAACCGCATCTCCAACGACAAGTACTGCATCTCCAATGTCAACAACTGCATCTTCAACAACAACTACAGAATCTCCAACGACAACTACTGAATCTCCAACAACAACAACAACCACATCTCCAACGACAACTTCTGCATCTCCAACGATAACAACTGCATCTCCAACAACAACTACAGAATCTCCAACGACAACTTCGGCATCTCCAACGACAACTACTGAACCTCCCACAACTACTGCATCTCCAACAACCACTACTGAATCTCCAACAACTACTGCATCTCCAACTACAGAATCTCCAACTACAACAACTGAATCTCCGACGACAACTACTGCCTCTCCAACGACAACTACTGCATCTCCAATGTCAACAACTGCATCTCCAACAACTACAGAATCTCCAACGACAACTACTGAATCTCCAACAACAACAACTGCATCTTCAACAACAACTACAGAATCTCCAACGACAACTTCGGCATCTCCAAAGACAACTACTGCATCTCCAACTACAGAATCTCCAACTACAACTACTGAATCTCCAACAACAACTACTGCATCTCCAACGACAATTACAGCACCACCAACTACCACAGCAGCTGCATCAACCTTACAGACTTTTACAACAAAGAGAATGACCACCATGCGCACAAACACTCCTCCAGGTATTTAAAATTCTTATTTAATTTTTCCATTATTCTTGTCTCTCACACTCTCCTTGGTACAAAGCGAAAGCTATAAATGAAGGTAAAAATTATGCTGACACCTTGTAGGAGTAAATCATCAATCAGTCTCTGCCAGTGGAACTGTAGTGACTTCAAACTCAAAATATTTTTTTAGCAATAGATCGGTTCAAATGCACCATACCCACTCAATCATTGAGCACTTAAGAGGGAATACCAGTAAGACCTCAAATGATATGGTGTGGTTGCTGGTTACTTTTTGAGTGCGTGCAACAATTCATTACAGCTAATGTCCAACTTGTTTCATGAATAAAAGCATTTTGTACAGTGGCCTCACCAACCACATCACCTGAATCAATTTAGGTTGTAGTAGATTGGAAGATTATTGAAATAAAATGACAAAAACAGATGACAAAGACATCGCCCAATGAAATCATGCAAACATGGACTGGAATCAAGTAATCCTACAGTGTTCACTGAGATAAAAAAGAGGGAAACGTGGGGGAATCTATTGGCAGAGTGAATTGGATTGACGTTAAATGTCATTGTTGATAAATAAAGTTTCAAATCTTACAGGTCTGCAAACAGTGGCATATCTACAGCTCAGGGTGACCTCCTCTCAGCTCAGCAATGAAGTCCTCACGGAAATTATTGAACAGGTATGTGAAACAGAGTGATTGAAATAAATCAAAGTAAAATAAAATGTAAGCTATGGTAAAGAAATAAGAACAAATATCCTGATGTCTGTTCTTTGTTTTTTGTTTTAGTTTTTCAGGAACGAACTGGTTGGAATTCCGCACACTGTGAATGTGACAAGGATTCAACAACTTTGAGTCAACTCCATTCGATAATCTGAATGCATGTATAAAGATAGAAGTTCAAACACTGTTTGGACCCAAGGTGGACATTGACCCATAATATTTGATCATATGTGGAAAGGTCTTTCAGACATTTCAAGTTGAGTGTCGTGCTCCACTAATGTGAGCTCCTAACCTCCTGAGTGGTATTTCTGAGTAAACCATTGCTTTCAGCGACGATATTAAATGAATTGAGATGAGTTTCAACTGACTTTGTCATCATACTAAATCAGAAAAAGGTCTGGGAACAAGGAAGAGTCACTAAAGTTCAAGCTCATTTCATTCATTAATCTTTCAAATGTGTTTTTAGCAGTGTAATTTCGGCTTTGGTTCTCAGAGATGTAGATCAAATGTCAAATAATAACAGAAGAATGAGATGCTGAAGCATGCAATGTGATTGTTCAAAGGGAATTTTTAACGCTTTGTAACCAGATATGTGGTTCCGCTGCTCCCAAGGCTTGTAACCAGGAAGTAAGTGGCCTTACCGGCTTACTCCTCCTTTTGACTGCACTTTAACAGGGAAATGTTTCGCACAAAATACTTAGCACAATTACCTTGGTGAGGGCCTCATACAACGTGTATGACAAATGTATCCCAATAAAGGGAATTAATGGTCTGTCAGGAGTCACTGGCAGCATAATAGTAATATTAAACATTTGTGTTGAGTGAAAGGGAAACTTTTTCTCTTGTGTAGTTTTGATGTGATTTATGAAAGCTGTGTTTGCAGTATATTGGAGGATGGAAGCACAGCCAGTTTGTTGCACAAGTTAAGGCATATATCCACAAATGTGCATTTTTTTTTTTGTAGTTTCCTCTGTGGCCTCTAAGTGAATGTTATGTTTTCATCTACAACCTGAATGTATGCCTATCCTAATATATCACTGATCAAATAAATATCATAATCATTATATGTGTGCTTTACTGAATGTTATGATGCGAACAACCAAGGTGAGCTGGTTTTGTCTTTAGTCTTCAGATGCAGATCATTTGGAGACCGTGCAGGGAACAGCAACAACAATTGGTTAATCTCACCGTACTGAAAGTTGAGAAAATACATATTGTTCCCGACATGCCCATTCTTACAGTTCTTGTCTTTTTAATAAATCACACCGAAATACATTTTTTCGCTATTGGCTTTGAAAACACACACAATTCTAAATGCAAAACACATCAACTTTCCACCTCAAAACAGGTTTAAGATCAAGGGAAAATCTGCCGCTCAGCTCTGCGATCAGATTATCAGTAGGAGCGGCGGCTCACACAGAGAGATGTGAAAGTAAAATCAGACCGGCTGTCGTGCAAGAGACAAAAATGAGGTGGTATGAAAATATGCGAGATAAAAACGATCTTGGAATCAGTGCGTTAAGACACAAACAAAACACAGATGACAGATTATTGGTGAAAATGAATCTGGATATTTTAAATACTTCAGCCGCACTAATTACACTATGTACTCTTCAGCCAAAGGTTAATAGCAATTATATTATTATTAGATTATATTTCTTTTAAATAGACGCACTCAGCAAGCTTTGTGCAGTGTCGGCTGTATGAAACAAGGTTTAAAACTCCACGTGTGAACGTCACCCTCCTAACGGCTCGCTTGTTCAAGAGGGCTGCCATTCTGCAAACTTGACGTTGTCTCGCCGCGGTCGTCCTCCGTGAGGCCGAGCTCTCCGTGCACCGCTCGGCCCAGCAGCTCCAGCAGCTCCTCGTCCCCCTTCACTCCCCTCGGCAGGAGGAGCTCCAGCGGGTGGGCGGAGGCGCGGGGAAGACACGGGTGGGACGTGTCGGAATCCTGGAGGACGAGTGTGACATTTCTCAGCAAGACAAAAAGGGTCAAGCAGGTGCCTGGAATTTATTAGTTAGTGGATTTGACTAATGTTAAAGGGATAGTTCGGCTTTTTTGGCATGAAGTTGTATGGCATCCTCACCATCAGTGTTCTGGCCCGGTTTCGGTGTTACTGAAAGTAGTTCCGGCTAGTTGCCGGGGTCACAGAGATAAGGTGTTTTCCTTGAAAAAACAATATGCGTTCAAAAGAGTATCTATCACAAGTTCTTGGACACTATTTTCCCTCCCTTTGTATCAATGCACGCTGCCACCTGTTTACATCTGCGCACCTTTTCATCAGCTGTTTCGCGGTGTTTACAAGCTCGGATGGGGTCTGCTGCAACGCGAGAGTGATAACATGAGAACTAGATATACAATATATACATTTCAGACAAGAAAGTATTTAAAAATGGTGCGGGTTTGCGATTATTCGGGCTGCAGCAACAAAAATCAGTCCAATTCGCAGTATATATATTTCATCGCTTTACTGTCATGGACGTCACTATTAGGAAACTGGGCGATTAATTGCACCATTAGTTGCATTCTTTGTATCGTTATCGTTCATAACGCTGCTCTGATCGGCTCCCTGTGTTGCCGTAACACAGACTGTCTTTGTATTCTCTCGCAAAATGCTTCACCTCCGACCCGTGACCCTGGGAACCAGCCAGAACTATTTTCTTCAACAATAAAACCGGGCCGGAACTCCGCTCACGGGACAAAGTGGGGGAAAAGTCACTGCTGATGCACGACACTGATAGTAAGGATCTCATACAACTTCATGTAAAAAAATCTGAGTTATCCATTAATAAATGAAGGTATTATGTAATTGGTTAAGAAATGAACGTATTATGTTAGAGGTTAAGAATGTTCTCGTTGGAAATGACCAATGAAATCAAAGCTGCACTTGTGGAATGTGTGTTGCTACTCTTATTGACCTACTTGTTTATTGACTCATCTTTTGTCTGCAAATGACCTGCCCTCTCACTAACCTACTTTCTATAATTAAAGCCTGCGTGACTCCTCATTTGGAGTCCTGTCCTGTCTCGTGTCAAACCGGGCCTGTTCCGCTGGCATCTCGGTCTTGTAGCTGAAGACGCCAATAACATCTGAACAGGACTCGCTAAACGAACGTTATCACACATAACAGATTCTTCTCAAGTGCTACTAACTGTGAGGAAAAATGATTCCGAAAGTGGAAAATAAATGATAATTCTCATGACTCAGTCAGGCCAGCATTAAATTCTTAATCCATAAGAGTTTCTGGGGACCGTTTTTGTCCAGACCACTTTTTATTTTAAAGCCATTTTGACTGCAGAAAAAAGAAAGAATGCCGCCAATTCAATGCTGGAACTCTTAAGGGTTAAACAAACTTCATGACCATTGTATAACTGAAACTGGTAAAAGAGGGAAGCCGTCCAACAGGCAAATAGCTGAAATAGGCTTAACCGTCTCACCCAGTTGGACGCATCAAGTAGACACAACTTTCAAGGCCGGCTTCACATTATAATCTGATGTCATTTTTTTTGTCACTTGGCTCAATCATGATCAGTGAGGCAGCAACGACAGGAGTTTGAGGACGATCTGTGGTTCATTCACAGCGGATGGAACCGGTTCTGCTGAGGTGAAGTAATCCTGTGGTTTAGAGATCTAATTGAAAAGAGAGACCAACCTGGGAGTAAAAGCGCAAGGCGATGGACTCGGGAAGCCCCAGCGGTGGGAGCCGATCCGCCCCCGTGACAAAGGCCAGGAGCTCCTCAAAGGAAAATCCTGCTTTGGCATCTGACAATTGAGAGGGGGGGGGGGGGCGTCACCGTCACTCTTCTCACACGTTCATTAGAGCAGCCTCCCGCCCCCTCGTTCTCACCACCGATCCGAGCGAGGACCCTCTCCCAGCGGCCCGCCGTCGCCTCCTCGGCGGCTCTCGCCGGCCCGTCCGGCTGGCTGTAGCAAACGGCGAAGAGCCGCGAGAACCCTTCCCGGGTCAGAGGTCGCTGACCCGCGCTCGTCATCACCGGAGCAAAGGCCTCCCGGTGCGAGCAGACCATTTCCCACAAGCCACCGCAGCTGTTCAAGCCCTCGGTGAACTGGGAGATCATACTGGCCACTCTGGAGGCCAAAACAAAGTTGTTGTTAGTCGTTGTGTCATGATGATGAGCTGAAATTAAGCAGTTTTATGCCAGAAATATTGATGTTTAATTCACTGCACCTTAATGTGTATTTGGACTACGGATTATTTAGTACTTATTATTGATTGTATATACACCTTCTTTCATACTAGTCCTAATTATTGTTTGTATATACATCTTTTATAGTGCTCTTTTTTCCATATATCTATTTTGTGGGCACTTTGTTCTACCATTAACGTCTAATGTGTGTGTGTTTGTGTGTGTGACCTGTGGTAGATGTAATGTTTGACCACGGCTGTATAGATGGCTGGTAATTCCTCAGAACTTGCAGAGTCGACACCGGGAATCCCACAGCTTGACACCCAGTCGCACAAACTGGGAGGGAGCAGCTTCGCGTCTGTGCAGCTGTGCAGCTACAAGCAGAGCAGAGATGCGTTATTTTATTACACACACACACACACACACATTTCAATTTACATGCGTGTGTCTGTGTGTGTCTGTGTGTGCTTGTGTGTGCCACCTGTTGCAGTTGGAGCTGAACTTCTGCGTCGGCAACGTCTCTCCAGCTGAAGTCCTCCAAAGACGGATTACAGCCACACATCAGCTGCCAACAAAGAGCAGATTTTTAAATTAAATATGCAATTAAGAAAACAAAAAAATGTATTCATTATATAAACACACCATTTCATAAATTGATGGAAAACAGTCATTAATTGCAGAAAATCCCCATAATTCCACATTTTGGGAGGCTCGGCCTTTGACATGCATTGTAGGTAAAGCACCTGGTAAAGCGTCGGGTGCAGACATCGGGGACCCGGCCCGCCCTGGACCAACGACCAGCCAATCAGAACGCCCGCTTCGTAATACTTCCTGGTTTCAAGAGCTGCGTCGTCATTGGCGAGGAACAGGCGTCCTGGCTGACCCTCAAAGATGGAACTCTGTTGCAGCTCTTGCAGAGTCAACCTGTGTGACCCACAGAATCAGAACGTAAATATAATATGTGTGTGTGTGTCTCAGCTCATTCGTGTTGGAGGTGAACCTGAAGAACTCTGTGGGCGGCCCCTCGTGTGCTTCGGCCCCCTCCCCGCCGAAGGAGACGATGGCCGTGGCCTGGAAGGAGAAGTCCGGTCTCCTCACTGCCCCCAGAGCGCTTTGGAGCGGGTCTCGCCGGCTCGCCTGAACGTGGGTTTGTGCGCCCTGATCCACGTTCTCCCGTCTGAAGTGTGTGAGGAGGCTCTTCAGGTCCAACAAGGAGAGCTGCAGGAGACGCACAGGGAGAGCTGGCCCTCAATTAAGGCATTTTCTGGTCACTATGATGCTCATGGAATTACTTTATTTCTTTTAATAATTATTAATTTAATTTATTTTTCTGTTGAAACGTTTTCTTAGAACGACAACTTTCTAACTATTTGGACCTCTGTGGTTTCCTGAACAGGCGGTTGTTGCCGATGTCTCTCCTCTTGGCAGCTCTCTGCGCCGACCTCCAAACAAAACTCCTTCCTGAAAAGAGACAAAACAGACTGAGCGAGCCAGTCCACTCCGCAGACATTTCATCATCATTTAGGTATATATTCTTTTTTTTTTTTTTGCTCAATTCCCTACTTGTTCACTGCAGACGTCTCGCTCAGCGTGCATTCTGAATCTGTCTGGAGAGAAAATAAAATTTTTTTTTTTTTTAAATGAACTTGCGGTTCAGATGTCAAAATCTATTCATTTTTTATTCTATCTTATGTTTGAGACAAGAATGGACAGGACATATTTTTATTCTTTTTTATTTATTCATTTTTAAAGACTATTTTGTTTTATTTCATCTTTGAGACAAGGACAGATGAGACTTATTTTTGTTTATCATATATTTATTTTCATTTTTTAAACTTTTTTTTTTCAATTCCATTGTATTTTATCTCATCTTTTAGACAAGGAGGACAGCAAAGACCTGTCCTAGACCAACATAACAATACAAATAATGCTGCAACTGTACTACAACTCTAAAATGTGAGCTGTGAAGGTACATCTTGACATTTTGACTCGTCATGGGTGAAAAACGATACAGCTGATGTTGACTGCGTCGACAATGTTGACTGTCTTCCCAGAAAGCTGCGCGAGCGACAAGCAGATGCATCACCGATTTCTTGTGCAAAGACGTATCATTTCAAAAGGCCATGGAACAAAAAAAGAGGAGGGGCCAGGAGCCGGTGAAGTCTAAAGAAATAGCATGGATCATGGTGATAATGGTGGGTGGTGCTGCGGGTTACCGGGGGGAGGTCCTGCTGGCTGAGGATGTACAAAGCATCGTTCCTGCAGATGCTCAGCACCTGCTCTCCGGTCCAGCCGTCCTCGGGGCTGTCTGGGACAAAGAGCACCCGGGACCCCTGCACACACTGCACAACACACACACAAACGTCAGGGGAAGCCTGCATCATCCATGTTTGCTGTGTCATTTAGTCAAAAAAAAAAAAAAAATTCTAAAAGGAAACGTGGCCACACCTGCAGATACGTGAAGGAAAACCTCTGCCCTCTCCGTTTGACGAAGCGAGGCCGGAAAAGCGCCAGGATCCGGCTCTCCATCTGAGCGGCCGACCAGCTGCCGTCGATGGTGATGCGAGCCGTCATTCCCAGGGCGGAAAGCGCAGCTCGATCTTTGCTGCGAGGAACCGTGTGTCTGCGTGAGGAGAATCACACCGACAGAAGGGAACCGTGATGCAACTCGGTCAAATTTGGCCAAACACAACAGCAGGGTTAAAGACCAGCAGTATGACCACATTTGCTTTGCCAAATAGTGCTCCCCAGCCTCCCTGCAATGCCCTCACCTCTCCAGCTGTGCCAGATAGTGTCCTCTGGGCAGACACACCACGTCTTTGACCACCAGACCCGTCTTCTGCGGGGCGAATTTCCTCCATTTGACTCGGCTAACTTTGCTCAGAGACGAGGTCTGAGACGGCTGCAAACACGGAGAGGTTGATTTGACGGAACATCTGGCTCTGAGAACTGGTGGATTCCCACAAGTTTCAAATGATCAATTGGTCTGAGGTGGCAAAGCAATTTAGAAGGAGGAAAACTGCTCATGAAAAAACATACAGAGTATTTTTATTTAACAATCAAATTAAATGAGTGTTTTTTTTTTTCCTTTCTCGACAGGCCTTGTTGAAGGATCCATGACAGGAGGGATGTGAAGTGATTAGATACTTGAGTTAGATTAGAATGACTGAGCAGGCTGATTGACTTAAGACAAACAATTAAATTAGCATTGATCAACTGATTTGTCAATAAAATCCCCCCCCCCCCCCCACACACACACACACGCCTCCCTAGTGTGGGACAGAGCTATCGGTGAGTGTTACCGGGGTCATGATGGAGGGGTGGTCCGACTGGATCTCCACCAGCTCACTCTCAGACACCCTGAGGGGAGGAAACACCTGAGAGGAGGAAGGACAGGTCAGACAGGAAGTGAGGAACAGGAAGTGCCTCGACGTGATGGACTCCCGTGACCCACCTCCATCTCTATCTCTACGTCCTCCATGATGTGAAGCGTGGGGGGGCCGGGCTCGGGCTCGGGCTGGGCAGGGGTCGCCTTCTGGGGCTCGGCCTTCTGGCCCTGGACCTGGACCTGGACCGGGGGCTGGGGGTCTTCCTCGCAGACAGGAGCCAGAGGATGCTCCAGGTGTCTGGGGGGCTTTGGGTCGCTCTACAAGGGGGCTCACAAAGGACCCCGGTTTAGAGCCAGTTCACACATCACACATGCTGACGGAAAAGGTGGCGAAAATCCCATGTGACTTTGTGAGAGTAATCAGTCGTTTCAGTCGTTGCAACTGATAAAATCACACCACACTTCCTCCAGTCACTTATTCACCTTTTACCCATTTGTCTTTTTTGAATGGATTAGCAGCGAGGAGTATCTTTCTTTTCTGTGTCTCATGTTCTAACCCTCAAATGAAACAACGGTGAGACAAGCAGCATTGGCGATCGAGCAGAACTGATCACGAGAGGAGTGAAATAATATAAACCCCTCAAAAAAAGGGTCAGAAACCTTATTTCAGTCAATCATTGCTCCCCTTTAATAATACCAATTGGTGTTGTATCTTACACCGTTGGAAAGCCTGATTTGTCACCTTTACAATGAGGTACAACTTGTAAGGATTGTGCATTCGTGGAATGAGCAACACAGCTTAACGTGTGGGTATCGTCCCCAAAAAATGTGCCAAAATCCCTCAAAGAAAGTTCCGAACTATTCTTTCGATTTAGGCACATTTTGAGGGGCGTTATCCACAAGGTTAGCTGTGTTGCTCATTCCACAAAGGCACAATCCTTATAAGTTGTACTTCATTGTAAAGGTGACTAATCAGGCTTTCCAATAGTATAAGATACAACACCAATTGGTACTATTAAAGGGGAGCAATGATTGACTGAAATAATGTTTCCAAACTTTTTTTAAGGAGTTTAGTTGAATGAAGGCTGACGCTGTCAATCAAGCAAAGCTGTTTGGTGTCTGCCCAAGGTCAAATAGCTCCAGATCTTCCTCATCTGGTGAAAATTGATCAGATGTTGCATGGCTGAGTCATTACTTCCTGTTTGGTGGCTTTACAAACAGGTTCACTTGAGGATCACGGACAATTATTTTGCAGCGGCTCTGTCAGCGCTGAACATCAGCGAATCTGATCTGTTGACGAACAGGCAGAGTGTGATGCCTCTGAAAGGGCCGGCGTTTCACCGGAATCCAATATGTGCGTCGAGCCAAAGGGTTTGCAGTGATCGAAGTCACGCACGGCCGCGTGAACCAGAAACAAGAGTTGAAAGGGGTTTAAAATCAACCAAACGGCTCAAAACTCACGAACCTCAATGCACTTCGCCAATCAGACACCTTTTGTGAGCGTCTGGAGTCGCCTTTCTATCCACGTAAAGACTGGTAAGGATGTCTATAGGTTTAAGTCTCTGCTTAAGACCAATTTACTCTCTTTGGCCTTGCTACTCGGGTTGAAATCCAGCAACCCAACTGCAAACACGTGTGAAAGTGTGTATCAAATACTTGTGAGATATGGCTTGTACAGCACTTTGGTCAACTATGGTTGTTTTTAAATGTACTATATAGAGGAACTTGACTTTGCGACTCCCATCAGCGCTCCATGTAAATGCATTGACATGTTATTGGGATATGCTCCAACATACCTAGAAGCTGTCATTCCTCCTTCAACAAATTCCAACAGACACTTGATTCCTGTTGGAGAAGGAAGCTAGAAATTCTGACAGCCAGAATGTTCAGCTTCATCGCTATAGGAACACCTTCCACGTGGCGCCAACACGCCTGCCGGACAAAATGTTCCTGCACATGCATTTGTGATCACATAACCAAAGAGCCATCGGGAGCGCAGCCAGAAACACACAGAGCGGTTTGATTGGAGCTCTCTCGCCTGCGATGTTCTCACAAAGGACACACACACACACCTGGTAGAAACCGTGCTCTTCCTCTGCCTCCCCTCCTGCTTCCACCTCGGAGGAGAACACCTGCATCTCAAAGTGCTCGGCCAGCAAGGCCGCCATGCTTTCCTTCAGCTTCATCTTCTCCGGCCTTCCTTCCTCTCGTTTTCCCACCACTCTTTATCTCACAGAGCTGGGCTTCTTTGTTTTCATTCCCACAGGTTCTCCTTGCTGCTTTCTCAAACATCTGAAAAGCTCTCATCACCTCAAGCTGAGCGCCATCAAAGTCCAAAGATGTGATTGGCTGGGATGGGTGGGTGTGAGCTGTGATTGGCTGTGTGGAAAGGCCTCACCGTCACTGGTGGAGAAGAGTGTTAAGAACTTCTAACTAAAATTCGCATTTGTGCGAGTGCTTTTCGTCACATTGTAGCTTTTCGAAGGGTCGCGAACAAGAATAAAATGGCAAATCTCATCATTGATCCACTCCTCCTCACACGTCCTTTGAAGGCCATCTTTGACACAGTGATTGGATCATCTCCCACTCGTGTTCAATTAGAAAAAAGACCCTCCAAAAAACAAGAGAACAATGTCTTCTTTCAAGAAAGTCATGGAGGTCACTTCTCAACTTGACTTAATAATCAATGATGCTTGTCTGTAGATTCTGGCCGGCCGCCACCACTGAAACCAATTGGTCCAGAAATATAATTTTTTTTTTCCTGGTAAACATTGACTGAAGATTAAGCAGAGAGCAGCGTGAGATAATGATTTACTAAGATCATCGACTAAGGAGAATGAGTCATGTGTTTAGGGTTTCGCCCTTTGTGTTGATGACTAAACAAAGCAAAGATCTGGGTGGCAGCTGAGCTTTAGCGTCATTTCCGATCACTTCATTGTAAGTCGGTAGAAGATTTCTTAAGAACAGTTACTGTATTATTTCCAAAGCAACTTGAGCTGAAATAGCTTTTTTTAAATTCTGCATATGGAATAAAATTGGTAAAGTGGATTTCTTATGTTTTATTTCCGGGTATTTGTATCTATAAACCCGCTCTGTTTTTGAATAAACATCAGTTGCGTGAATTAATTCCCGTCCTGTTTAAATGCCAAATAAGACTTGACGCAGACTGGCGCAGAAATGTGCAGAGACATTTATTACCTCATGTGACCTGAAAACATAAATGTTATGTTGCAGAAATAAAAACGAGACACCGTCAATGCTTTTTCATCACACTGTAAAAAAAGAGGCTAAAATTTCCTTGTAGGCATAAAATCTCAGCGAGAGAAATAAATAGTGGGAAAAAACATTAAAACACAACAGCTCAACATTAAGGACCTAAAAAAGCTGTGGCGACATAAGTAGAAACACTTCCTTTTCAGGAGTACAAAATTCTATAAAATGTTACAACCTAACAAAAAAAGTAAGACAAATATGAAGTAAAAACGCAAAGCAGCAATATATTAAATGATTGCTTCCACTTCCACTGAGTGAAAACCAGCCAATGAAACACTGGAGCCATGAATCCTATCAGTCGATTCATTTGATTTTCTAATACTCATCTGACTTAATACTGTTTTGGCCGTTGACACGTCAGGTTCTGAAGAAGTGTGTGTCAGGTCGTGTGTGTGTGTGCATGTGTGTGTGTGTGTGTGTGCATCAGGCAAGCAGGTGTCTCTGGCTGCACGTCAGCAGGTGGGGCAAGAAATAGGAGGCTGTGCCGTCATCCGGTATCAGTTCCAGGAACTCGGTGGGACTCGTCTCCATGGCAACCACCACCAGCGTCTCTGTTGGCACGGACAGTCTTTGTCAGCTCAAGTTGACAGTAATTTAACTTTGTTTTGTGTCGGACAGAAAAATGTTCTTGGAGAATCACTGCAGTTTATTTTCCTTTAAGCTGATTCCACTTTGCATGTTTTTGCACCAGGATTACACGATAGTGACATAATCCTATTGCAAAAAAAATAAATAAACATGAGCCTGCAAAAAAAAAAAAGCTGCCAAACCTGCTCGATATTTTCTTTCAACACTGATCGCGGAAAGCAAAATGAAAGAGCAGCGTTCCGTGACAGGCATCTACCTTTCAGCGCAGCCAGGAGGATGCTGTTGTTGGCTGCAGCCCTCGTTCGGTTACAAAGCTCGGGAAGCAGCTTCTGCCACCACAGCGCCTGCGGAGATAAGACAAGAAAGAATTTTCCCCCGAAAGTCATGCTCTGATACGATCAAAATCAAAAGTGGTGGAGCAAGTAAAGCGTTCAGCGCAGCAGGACGGACCATGTGTTTGTCCTGCAGCTGGTGGTTGGCGTAGGCGATGATGGCCTGAGGGCAGCGGTCCAGCAGCCTCTCGATGCTCCCGCCGTACTGCCCCCGCCTGGTGGCACAGAGCAGGTGCAGGCTGAAGCCCCACAGCGTTTCCTCGGAGAGGCTCTCCATGAGAGGCATGATGGAGCCCACCGACAGGGACGGGCCGCAGAGCAGAGACTGCGCACACACACACACACACACACGAACATTTAGATCATCCGTGGGTTAATCCTCAAGACCAGTGTTTCTCAAGCGTGGACTCTTAGTGGTCTATGGCGTAATTGCAAGGGGTCCGTGACAGTAAAAAATCCTGACATTGATAGAAATAGGATTATTTGACTCGAATGTGACTGAGGTCTTTATCTCCCTAAACTACAGGAGTAACAGGACTGTAATTTATTGTATTTTAATAAGAGATGTCGCTCCCATTTGCATTGTTCAAAGTTACTGCATGTCGCTGTTAATACAAACGTAACATGATCTGCATTTGTTTTAAATTTGGACCCCCTATTTTTTTAGCAGGGATACACCATTCACTTCTTTATAAATTCACTGCATAAGATTTTACATATTTTGTTTTTGTGTATTTGTTACGTATCTCTACAGCAGAAAGCTCATATTTTTGCCTCAAAGAGTGAAACATGCCATAATGCAGTTTTCTTTTCTTTTATTCATAATTGTTTTTTTTTTACTGTTTACTGTTAATGTTTGTTTGTCATTTTATGTGTGGACCCCATGAAGATTAGTGGCTAATTGTGAATCCAATAAACACAATAAAATGCTGTATGAGGTGGTCTTCAGGGTACATCAAAAATATGCAGGGGGTGCAGTTTGAGAACGTTGAAAACCACCGCTCTACACTTTGTACACCATCAATTTTAAGTTCTTCTTCTCATTTCTATCCATTCTAATTGTTTGTCCTCCTTTCTTCTACTGCATTGGTTTCTGAAAAATGCCACAGGTGTTCACAGAGCGATACCTGCAGTTTATACAGCGCCTCCTGGTGGTGGAAGTTGGGAATGTGAGCTGGGCTGACGACAGTGAGCCACGGGTACAGAACGCCGTAATGGGAGCAGGAGTTGATCTGCAACGTCAGCGTGAGACAGACAGAGTGACGGTAACGTGACCCGGTGTGACAGAAATCTGATCCGGATGTAATGGAGCAAAGCAAAGCAAAGCCGGCAGGAAAGAACACGATCAAACAAAGACAGAAGTGTTCTTACCAGATCGTCTGCGCTCTTGAGTGACCTGCGCGTGGGAGGTTTGAGCGGGCGGTTGGAATGTGACTCAGCGTCTGCGTGTGTGAGTCGGTCAATGTAGACGGAAGCCAGTCGGAAGAGGAGCTCCTGGATGACGGCGTCCTGTGACGAGGCCATGAGCATCGCCTCCCAGAAATCCACCTGCAAGCCGTTCTCATGGCCCAGCTCCTGGACACACACACACACACACACACACACACAGAAACACACGTGCATTACAGCAGACCAACGCTATCATTGGTTGGATGAGTGACTGTTTAGCGAGACTCACCTTTTTAATCAGGCTTTTCACTGATTTCTTTGATTTCCTAATTATTTTCAATCAGTTTTTTGACTGACTTCTTTGATTTTTATTGATCCTTTTGATCAGGTTCGAGTGTGTGTGAGTATATTTGTGAGTTTTTAGCCTGTTTTTAGCCTCTTTGAGGCACTTTGAACGGCATATTGTATGAAAAGAGCCACGTAAATGAAGCTGATTTGGATTTGATTTTGATTGGAAACACACACCTTGAATATGTGGTCTATCTGTTCCAGCTGGGCTTTGTTGTTCTCGTGCAGCGCCACCATGGCTGCCACCAGCAGGCCGGGCTGGTCCTGAGCCAGCTGCCGAGACAGAGCTGTGGGACAGACGTTCATGTGCTCGACTCCGCCCCCACCGCCGGCGCCGGCGCCGCCACCGTGAAGCAGCAGCCTCGGCTCCTCGATGAAGCCGTACACCAGCAGCATCTAAACACACACACACACAAAGGTAGAAGCAGATTTTTCTGAGACTATTTGAAAGTAGGGGTTTTTGCTGATATCGGACCAATATCCGATCGGGACACTCTTTTTTTTTTTTTGAAACACACACACACGCGCGCACACACCTCAGCATGTCTCTCCATCAGCTGCGTGCACTGAGGCAGGTCGTTCATTCGCAGCAGCATGGTCGCCATGGTGATGGTCAGAGGAACCGCCACTCCCGTTGTGTCCTCCAGATGTTGTAGGATCTGCAGCGTCCGGGCAGGACTGACGTTTATCATGGATGGGCTGGCGCACACCCTGACCAGCTCCGAGGGCTCCGATTGGCTGAAAATATCTATGACCTCATCGGCGTCTTTCTGCAGGTAAAGGACGTTTTGATTCATTCAATCGAGAACGCAATAATCCAGTAAATGTTTGACGGATACTTTGCACACCTGACTGAGACTCTGCTCGATTTCCTCCAGAAGGAAGTGCTTCAGGTAAAACAGGAAGCCCGGGCCGTAGGAGTGAGGGCTGCTGGGAAGAGGGCGGTTCCTGGCTATGACCTTTGTGATTGACAGACCCGACATCCTGTAGTAAGGCAACGCCAGATGACAGTCCTTTTGGCCGCTCCTTGGGAAGAGAAAATATATACAGGATTTTTTTTTTTTTTTTAACATATGCCAAATGGCCTCTGCTTATTGGACAGAAACTACTTGATGACATCACCCGGACCTTAGACTCTGTCCTACCTGCTGAAACAGTCTCCCAGCTGAGCGGAGTTTTCCCTGAGCGCCTCCTCCAGCTCGAGCCTCTCCGCCTGTCCTGAGGTCCGGCTCTCGGGATGTCCGTCCGTCCCCGCCTGCAGAGATAATGCGGATTCGCCACCGTCGCCGCCGTCGCCGCCATCGCCATCGCCATTGCCGCCGCCGCCCTGCAGCTGTGGCGCCAGGAGTAAGGAGGCGCGGAGGAGGAGGTGGGCTTCGCTGAGGAGGTGGCGGAGACTCTGGGCCTGCGGGTTGCTCTCTGCGTAACGTTGGCTGTATTCCACCTGACGCACGGATCATTTGTTTATGTGAGATAACAGAGACTTAAAAGAAAAGTTTCTTATTTGGACACGTGGAAAAGTTGTAATGCACTAAATACTGATATTAACCCTTTCGTCTGCGTTAGTTAATATCTAAACTCCTCAAATAAAGTTCAGAAACGCGGAATTTAACACAATTCCAATTGATGTTACCATTACCCTGTGATTTACTTCTTAAATTCTTCCTAATTATTGTTCAAGTCCAGTTTGTTTGTCTTTGTTGTTTATTAATGTGTGTGTATTTAATAACTGCACGCTGATAGCAAACAATGTTTATACAGTAACTGTGTGTGTGTGTGTGTGTGTTACCATCTCCTGGTAGAGGGTGATGGGAGAGACCGTATCGACCACATACAGGTTCCACCCGTGTCCCGCCGTACTGGTCTCTTTGGGGGAGGAGATGGTCCACTTCCTGCTCCTGAGGTCAGAGGTCACACAGAGAGAGGAGACGGGTAACAGAGGAGCGCGAGCAGACGAGGGGATGAGCTGAATCTGGTGAACGGCTCCGACGTGGGAAGTTGTGCTCGTGTTCATGGGTGTCGGTGTGAGCAATGACATTCAATTAAAGCTTATAACACAACAAATACACACACGGAATCTAGTGAACAGCCGTGCCGAGGAACAGTGGCAAGATTCCGGCATGCAAAACAAACTACAAAGCTTGAGATATTGGGTTATACTGCCCTCTAGGAGGAAAAAAACATTTGCAAATCAAAACAAAACAAAGAATTCAGTAGAGATAATTAAGTTAGTGAATAGTTAGTCGATGGATTAACGTGGTCTAAAGGGAACCTGGGTATCCTTGGCTCACTGTGTTTCTGTGATTTGGTGGCAGCCAGTCACTGTAATGGAACCGTGGGTGTGGTTTTTGTTTGTTTTTTTTACTCCGAAAAAACATACTTTAGGCCCCGCCCACCGCAGATGTCAGTGCTGAAGAATACACGTCTGTCGTCAGTGTTCTGTCGACCCAGAGATGACCCAAAACAAAGTCCGGATTCCTTCTCAGGTCCTGCTTTGTTTTCCGTGACTAATTTTCGACTTAGACGCACGACTGTCAGTCACTTTGACATGCTTGACTTTTATTACGTACGTACACACACAC
>CAESWR010001520.1:84678-103599 GCA_903171835.1 Mullus surmuletus | reverse complement strand
GGGGGGGGGGGTCCATCCAGGATGTGCATGCATCAAGGCTCTGATCTCTGTACGCAAGAGAGTAAAATCCTTGGGAACTTCCCTCCCTCTGTTCAGATGTGATTTAAAGTCCTCTGACCACTGGGAGGCGACAGGAAAGAGATGCGAGCGGGAGAAAAGTTTAGACAAACACAGACCAGCAGCTGTGGTTTCCACCATATCTGTGCAGCCTCACTCCTTTATTGTCAGAACTTTGGGTCTTTGAAAGTCTTTGGGCTGTTGATCGTTGTTGAAAGCAATATTTCGAGGTACAGCTGCTGCTGCCGATTTTTCATATATGCTTATTTGAAATTGTCTTGCTACATGAATGCATATGTTCTGGAGTGTTTTGCATGTTGTTAAAAGTGTATTATGTAACATTTCTGCATTCAGATAACAAATTTGTGTTGTTCAAACAAAGCATCATTTTATCAAAGGAAATCACGGCTCATTTGGTTGGCAGCCACACTGTAGCCTTTAGGCTGCCAAGCTAATCTGCATGGTGACGCTACATCGTACAACATGCTCATGAAGTTATTTTTGGTATAAATATTTTGACAGCACACCCATATGCTGGGCGTCTCTGAATTCTTAACATAACATTTACAACATTAGGTGTGTGGTTAGAGGTTTCATTAAATCAGCAAGTGACAAGCTGATGCTATGTAGGTTAACGTTACTTAGTGTCACTTGGAGTAAATGTAAATGTGTTAATTCCAAAAACCCACGGTCCCACGCTGCTTTCTGACATTATGTCATGCATGGTTTATTATTGCTTTGAAATTACAAATTTTGCAGCTAATCTGCTAGCTCTTAAGGCTCTGATGGAAAATAATTCCAATATATGTTGCCAAATAACTGCCATACCGATATTTGTTTTGTTTGTGTTGTATGTTCTGTCCAAATAATCTGAGTGTCCAACTGACCTGATTTCCATCTGTGTGCCTTCCAGATGCTGATTCCAGCTGTGGTCTTCATCACCCTGGGGAAATGTAGTTGTTGCTGGAATGAGAGTTTAATGGTAAGAACATGTATCAAATAATACTTAAAATCTGCACCAAAGTTTATACTAAATATGAATAAACCTTCTCCCTCTTGGTAATGAATATTTTCTTGCGTTAAGAAAACATTCTTAAAAATACAAGATAAAAACCCAATGGACATTTTTTAGTTTGCGACACAATGGTATTATATGTCTTAGATTTCAGTTGGAAAAAAATGTAGGGCGTCTTGGTTTGGCTCTTTTTCCTTTCTCGCCACAACACTAAACAGTTGTCATTAAGCCAGCTAACACTGTGTCCTTATGAAGTGGAATGCTAATGCTAATCCAGCAGCGATAATTCAACAAGGCTCCCATTGTTAGTTAACGCTCAACAAAGTAAGCTTGGCTCACACGCTCCGAGCTGCAGGCACAGCTGCAGTCCTGTGCGAGCCGATAGCAGCTGCCTCCGTTTCATATCTCTGAAATTGAGAAATGAGGCAGCTTAGGCTCGCGCAGGCAGTCAGAAGGCACTCCAAACGTATTTACTGTATGTTTCTTGAAAATGAGAAATACAAACTGTGTGTTCTGTGTTGCTGTTCAGATGTGTGGCTCGGTGATGGCAGCTGTGGTCGGCCTGTTGGGGTCTAGCTACTGTTTCGTCATATCGGGGTTCGCCTTACTTGAGGGTCCCCAGTGCTTCACCGATCTGGGATGGAAGTATCCCTTTGCAGGCAACAGGGGCAGGTAGGACCTACACTTCCCTATCATATTTGCATTTTTTATAAGCAGCACCCAATCATGTTTGCATGTTGTGCCGTGTTTTGTGTCAGATCCTGTTCTTTGACCTACCCTTCTGCCTCAGGTACCTGCTGCAGCAAGATACGTGGTCCCAGTGCCTGCAGCCGCTCCATATCGTGGAGTGGAACGTCACTCTGCTGTGTGTGCTGCTGGGCCTGGCCGTGCTGGAGTTCATCATCTGCCTCCTGCAGCTGGGAAACGGCTTAGTGAACGCCGTCTGCCGGCCCTGCTGCTACAAGCAGGAGTACAGCCTAAACACTTAGACACACACCCGCGTGAGGGATCTCACCAGCAGACTTAAGAGGCTGCGGCAGTAATACACAAATGCAGTATATATACACATACACACCCTTACAGTACTTTAACAGACATGTGCAAGCACAGGAGTCTGTAAACTGGCTTGTTTTCCCAGCTCCATGAGAGTACAACACAACACAGCCTCTGAAGTTCGAAACACTTTTGCAGTATCATGGTCATGTCAGAAAAACCTCAATTTGCCTTGTTAAAGTGGCGAAATCGCGACATGGCGTTGCACATACACTGGAGATTTTATGGGATATTTGTCATAGATAGCTCAGTTGTGTGTCGCCTTGTTTGGAAAATAGAAAGTAGAGGATGTATTTTTATGTGGGAAAAGGCTCAGCAGGCATGTATAAATACTAAAGACAAAGTAGAGCATCGTCAGTCATAATAATAATGATTAGCTGTTTCTACATTTTAGTCACAACTACTCACTTACTTTCTTGACAACCACAATGCTCACTTTTAAAAACTGTTATTTTGATATACACTATAATTATTAGTATGTTATTGTAAGACAGATGTGATGTGAATTGCAATTACAGTATTACATCATCAGAGCAGAGCAAACCATTTTAGGCAGTGTAATGGGAAGAATACAATCACACCATATGGTAGACTTAAGATTCCTGACAAATATTGTTTTATAAAAATGTAAATTACATTGCTCTTGTGGGCATTTCACATGCATCACTGATTGTGCTTTTGCAAGATGCAAGGAATATTTTTGGGCATGTTGTCTTGTCTGACACGTGTATTGAAGCAGCAGCAAGTGTCCTCTGTCCAGCATTCGTTCTTGGGACTCCAACCTCAGTGGCGTGTCGATCAAAGTTGCGAGCAAATTTCTGTTGTTGTTGTTGTACATTTGTTCAAAGCGTTTTGTTGTAAATTGTTTTCTTTGTCTTTCAGATGCATTGATCAGTGTTAACATACATTTTATATATATTTTAGTGACATATTTTTATAATGTTTGTTTGTGCTGCCTTGAATTAAAAAAAAAACAGTTTCCATTTTACAAGCGTTTCCATTTTGAACCTCTTTAAATCTTATAACCGTGCCTTAGCAAGTATATACAGTGATGCCTTCAATCTTGCCTTTGGCCTCACTGTTTCACTGTGTGTGAATAGTTCTCTATCAAACCCTCTGGAAACATTTCCCAGTTAAAACCACTTCATATCATGGTGATTCCCTTCACCTGTAGCGGAGGGTCACAAATAAACGTGAGTGTCTGTGCGTGAAGTTGACGCAGTGTTGCAATCAATTCCTGGGTGAGAGTCAAGGTCCTGGTTTTTCCAGAGTTGCATGCTATTGATCCATGTGTAAATATACTGTCGTTACCAACAAGAAGTAAGCAAGATTTTTTTTTAATACAGTAATACAGTATACAATACATTTCGTGGAGGCACGGTTGACTTGCTATTTAGCTGAGTGCGTCAATGCGGTATAACGCATTTGTACTTTGCATGTTTAAGGAATGAAACCATTATCAGACACTGTCCTTTTAAATGTCCTACTTACCTATTGACTGGATCAAAAGTCAGTGATTTCATCATTAGTTGAATAGGGCCACACTAGATTTTGACTACATTTACACAAGGTAAGGCAGGTTTGTCTATCAAGAAAATTCTGCGTGCTTTACTCTAAGAAACTAGAGGAGCTCTTGAATGCCTCCACTGTGTCATTTTTTCAAAGGGAAGAATCTTAATCAACTCCAAACTATAAATAAACACTTTGAAAACATAATCTATCTCAACAAAATGTCCCTGAAACAAGTTTTTTCCATAATCCCACAGACAGAAAACCGACTTGCACCAACACTGTTTGGTGCAGTTTAATTTATTTTTTTTGCCAAGTAAAACAGATCTGACCTAAAACTGTTTTCTTTTTTGCCTCACACACCACCCCCTGGACTAAGATCAGTGAAATTCAACCCTGCTGTTTTTGCATAATTGTGATAATAAATAACACATTTGTGTGAAAACAGGCCCTGGTTTGGAGAAACAGAACACAAAGAGAAACATATTCAAGGGCGATGTGATAAGAACACGATAAACATTAGAATACAAAAGAAATGAGACCAAAAAAAGTTGCAGTTTGGAGTTCTACGAATTCCTCTTCCATTGACATTAATCCTAAAGGCGAAACCTACCCTTGATCACCTGACAAAAACTTCCGCAATACATTCTCAATGATTTATTGGTGATCTATCAACCACCCAAACACAACCAAATCTGATCTCCTCACAACTGAATAATCGAATGTGGACCTCACAAAGCAAAGCCTTTTCAGCTGTTGCGTAAACCCAAACTTTTGGTCAAACAGGGTGTCAGGCAGTGTCAGTCAGTGACCCCTCTCCCCTGCGTGGCTCTTCCCAGCTATCAGTCAGCTGACTCGGTATAAAGACACACTGGATCCAAAGTCTCTGAGACAGACAGACTGACAAACTAACAGCTGTTGGTTGTCTGCAGCGTCTGTTTGCATCATTCTCGACGGCGGTGGACTTGCGGCGGTTGCTGAAGTGCCAGAGGTGTACAGTGAAAATGCACCGGTTGGGGATGAGGCTGTTGTTGTTGCTGTGCTGTGCAACATGTATTCTTGGGATGAGAAGAGAGTACTTTCTCAGGATAGAAGAGGTGCCTTGGAACTATGCCCCAAGTGGCATGAACCTCATACATAACCGCACACTGCAGGAGGATGAGTAAGTAAACGCACCTTAATATGTTTGGATCGATTTAATACTCTGTTCGGGTTGTGATCTTGATCCTATGTGAAGATGCAGACTCTCTGGCGCAAAGAAAAGCGATAATAATAATCCTTCATATGCTGATCTTTCGTTCCAAAACTTCAAGGAAAATGTCTAAATTTGACGAAAATTAATTGACTTATTGCTTCAGCTGAATGCCTCCCATTGACAGGGTCATGGTTCTGTGAAGTTCCCTAGAAAACTTTTGCTCACCAGAGATTAACATTTAGCATGCAGTTACCCCAAACAATGGCAACACAGATGGATAGAACCATGAACATCAGAGCTCTACCCAACAATCACATTATGTTCCTCTTTTGTTACCTCCACCCATTTGCGGGAGGTTGAGTTTTCACTCAGGAAGTTGTTCTAAATCAAGCCCCTGGCAGGTGGAAACAGCTGGCCGCAAAAATGCAAAACAAGCAGTGGGCAGCTGCTAACCCCCAAACTTAAATGTTGTATACTGAATAGTCACTACACTTGTATCTGGACTCTTAAGTTAAATGCCAAAGATGACGGTGTTTTTGTCTCCCAAGGGGTGCAACAGATTGTCCCTATGGAGTAAGTCAGATATTTCTGCCAAGGAGGGTTTGCTTGTTTGTTGTCCATCACCGCATTTCAATGCTTTTCCATCATCATGTTAGAGGCCAATTTTTCCTTTTGATATTAGACTCCTTGCCATCACATGTTTCTTAATATGTCTGCTGGTACACAGTTTTCTTTGCCTTGCTCTCTTTGTAGAGATGCCTCTGTATTTCTCAAGAAAGGACCCCAACGAATCGGCGCCACCTACAAGAAGGCTGTTTATAAGCAGTACACAGACTTCACCTACAGAACAGAGGTGATGAAGCCCCAGTGGCTGGGCTACATGGGACCCCTGCTGATGGCTGAGGAGGGAGACACGGTGGTCGTCCACCTGAGGAATATCGCCTCCAGACCGTACAGCATCCACCCCCACGGCCTGAACTACAGCAAGGGCAACGAGGGTGAGGGCGGAGCAAACTGAGCCAAGTATTTGCTTAAAATTGGATTGTGGATCAATACAAACACAGCTTGTGTGTTTGTGTGTGTGCTTGCCAGGTGCCCTGTACCCAGACGGTACTCCTCCAGAGCTAAAACATGATGATGCCGTGGCCCCAAGTAGAGCAGTCACCTATCAATGGACCCTCCCACAGTCTCACAGCCCAACACCTGGGGACAGCAACTGCCTGACCCGATTCTACCACTCCCATGTCAACCCTCCAAAAGACATCAACACAGGGCTGATCGGACCCCTCATCATCTGCAAGACAGGTACTGGGTCCCTGTATATTGTTTTATCCCATGTTCAATCCGCATTAAAAAGGTAATTTTACATATTCCTAGACTCATTTTGTGTGTTTTTTGTGCAATTTTGCATTTGTTCTTTGCAGGAACTCTGGACCTACACGGGGACAGATCAGGAGACTACCAGTATGCTCTGCTGTTCATGGTGACAGACGAAAACTTCAGCTGGTACCTGGATGACAACATCAGGACGCACATCACAAATCCAGCCGCACATCTGAAAGATGATGAAGGCTTCATCGAGAGCAACAAGATGCACGGTGAGGACGGACGTTTTCTGCATATGAACACATTCATCCACACATGCATACACACATTCTGGTTAACCCGGACTGTGAATTGCAGGTATCAATGGATATCTGTATGGAAACCTTCCTGGACTGAGCATGTGCCAAGGAAACAAGATCCACTGGCATATGATGGGCTTGGGGAATGAGGTAATACAGACCTCATTTTCAGTGTGCTTTGGACAGAAATATTATAGTCATAACTTGAGTTTTTGTAATAAAATATTAGAATATAACATTTAACATATTAACAGGTCTACCACCTTGAGATTGACCTGTACCATTTATACATTCTTACACTTAACGAATGAAATCATCATTCCACTATGACTTTAACATGGTTCACACATTAAAAGCAATTTAAAATCTATTTTGGTTTGTTGGCGTCTGAGTTACTAGAGAAATTCCCTTGTGTCATCTCTGACAGGTGGACATGCACTCAGTTCACTTCCATGGCCAGATCCTGACTACTCAAAATCACCACACAGACACAATCAGTCTATTCCCCGGCACCGGCACTACAGCCGAAATGACGGCCGACAACCCCGGACACTGGCTGATGTCTTGCAGCGTCAACGACCACCTGATGGGTGAGCAGCAGTATTGACTGAATAAAATTATACTGTGAGAGACTGGTGGCTGAGAACAATTGTTTGCTGTATTCAGCCGGAATGCAGGCCTTATTTGAGATCAAGAAGTGTTTCCCCAATGTACATAAACCACGGCCACATGGTCAGCAAAGGCAGTACTTCATCGCTGCTGAGGAAGAAGTCTGGGATTACGCTCCTTCAACACCAACTGAAGGGTTAGTTATAGTAAAGATACACACGTTTTATCAGTGGCTGTGACTAATGGATCATTTGAATTTTGAAATTCCATTTGTGTTTCTAGTGAGGCAGACACATATGTCACCAAAGGACGAAATCGCATTGGAAGCCAGTATAAGAAGGCTCGCTATGTGGAATATACCGACAACACCTTTACCACAAAGATGCTACGCAGTCCTGAGGAACAACACCTTGGAATTCTGGGTAATCACTGCTCGTTTGGTATTGTATGGACTGTTAGTTATGATTAAATTAAACATTTAGTTTGAACAAAAATGACTTAAATGTGAATGATTAACAAGGGCTGTGTTTTTCCAGGTCCTGTGCTGCGAGCTGAAGAGAAGGACACTATCAGAGTGGTGTTTAGGAACAGAGCTAGCCGGCCATACACGATGCAACCGCATGGAGTCCAGTATAGTATAGAGCAAGATGGAACCCTCTATTACAATGAGCTAGAAGGTTAAAACACACTCATGCATGTGCAGGGGTTCACACACATATACTGGATTCTTCCTTTAAGAGCCCCCCCTTAATGATTTATTGTCCCTATTCTCATTTTTGCCCTCTGCAGAGAGTTATACAGAAAAGAAGCTGCGAGAACTAAAAAGGCAACCAAGTGAGCTCCTCAAAATGTCAAAATCACTGCACGCCAACAGACATGAATTAACATTTTAGAACAATAATCATTCTCTTTTTCTACTTAAATTGATGTATTCAGGGGTAGTGACCCCTCCTCCAGCAGCTCTGGTCAGACCAGGGGCAACGCACATATATGAATGGTCAGTGCCAGTGGGTGCTGGGCCAGTCGATGGGGAAGCAGACTGTCTGACCTACCTGTACTCCTCGGGAGTGGACCCCGTCAAAGACTCCAACTCTGGACTGGTCGGACCCCTCCTCGTGTGTCGACCCAGATCTCTGAGGAGAGGAGCTCAGGTAAGAAAAGGAAAAGAAAAAGAAAAAATCAAGAATATAGTGTTGTAACAGGATTCGAGTGTAGCGCATGAGAGAAGTTTCACTAAAATTAGTTCTGCAAGAAACTTGGAGAAATATAGTGAAATGTGTTTTCCTGAACCATTTAGTTGGTGAAACCAAGTCAGTGTATCTCACTTCTCCACATGTAGCATAACTATAACAAAGAGTACCACCTACTGGCGACAGTGTTTGATGAAAACCTGAGCTGGTATCTGGATGACAACATCAGGACCTACACCACAGCGCCCACTACTGTCAACAAGGAAGATGAAGGCTTTGTGGAGAGCAACAGGATGCACTGTGAGTAAACACACATAAAAGCTGATTTCTGGTAGTCCTGGCGTTATGGTCAATGCAAGTGTTTAAATAATTTTGATTCATGGTGGTTGAGTTCCAATCATACCCCTCAGATGCATCAAATCAATGTCTGTCCTGCAGCCCTCAATGGGTATGTGTACAGAAACCTCCCAGGCCTGACCATGTGTAAGGGGGATAAAGTAACATGGCACCTGTCTGGAATGGGTTCAGAGCCGGACATCAACAGCCTGTATTTCGAGGGAAACCGCTTCCTCTTCCGCAAGAATAGACGGGACTCCATCAGCGTTTTCCCCCATATCTCACACACCGTCACCATGGAACCGGACAGCATGGGTATGCTCCTGCCTGCCTATGCACCCTCATCACAAAGCTTTTCTAATGATAGGCCAAAAGGAAACTGGATATATATACATATATATATATATATACACACACACACACATACTGAGAAATTGAGAATATAATATGACATGGAGCATGAGGGGGATATGGGTCATAAGCTTGAATGAAAGAATTAATTCTCTGGTTCGCCAAATTACTTATTTCCCCCTTAAGGGACAGCACTTATTTTCAAAAAAATCAAGGTGACCTGAGCTTTCTTGAGTTTATTTACTGAACCAGACACATTTTGATTGCTCAGTCAACTTTAGTCAATTAGTGCTCTTGTCTTAAGCTTGTCATACATTTTAGATGAAAAGACATGGAAGGAATAACCCTGTGAGTGCATGTATGTATGTTTCAGGTCAGTTTGAAGTGGTATCCCCAACCGTGAAGAATTATCGTGGCGGAATGCGTGCCAACTACACAGTACAGAAGTGCGGTTTCTTTCAGCGTCAGCGTGAGACCATGCTCAGATCTAAAACCTACTACATTGCTGCTATGGAGGTAACTTGGGACTACGCTCCGAACCGCACCATCCTGGCAGAAATGTTCAGAGGTCAGGAAAGGTAATGCTCACACAGGTCTAACAATCCATGCTTCATCAGTGAAGAAGTCGGGCGGCAAAATGGGTGACTAAAGCCTTCGTTTCGTATTAATAGTCCTGCAGATGTCTTCGTCAGCCAGCAGGGTGGCTTCGTTGGCTCCCGCTACAAGAAGGTTGTTTACCGCGAGTTCACCAATGACAAGTTCACCACGGAGATGACAAGACCAGCTGATATGGAACACCTTGGCATTATGGGTAGGCTGTGAGACAGAGGGCTGTGTAAAATAATTTAATCTGATAATACACATCATTATGAGTTTATACAACTTGCTCGGATGCTCCTCTTGCTCAGGTCCGATGATTCATGCTGATGTCGGCGTCAAGGTGAAGGTGGTGTTCAAGAACATGGCTTCTAGACCTTATTCCATCCACGCTCATGGAGTCAAGACAGAGACACCGAATGTTCACCAAACCCAGCCAGGTACATACAGATTGGATTGTACCTTTAGCACATCACATCAATATTGAATTATGATTATTGCTTGAATTTTGAAATATGTGAATGTTGGAGATATGCAGTAGATTATTTGGGTATTGAGAGGTTGAGAATCCAAGGTAGTGTTTACTGTTAGTCTATCTTTTTTCTGACAAAGTCAAATAACACTTGGGGTTTCTAATGATTTAACAACATACGTCCCAAAGGTGAGAAACACATCTACGAGTGGTATATTACCGCAAACACTGGACCAACCACAGAGCAAGAGCAGTGCTCCGTGTCAGCATACTATTCTACAGTAGATGTTAGCAAGGTAGGCTCAGGATAAAATAAACACACACACAGACACTTGCACACACTGACCTCCTGTTTTGCCTTCAGGACCTGTACAGTGGTCTGATTGGTCCCCTGGTGATCTGCAAAAGTAGCTGGAGCAGGTAACCTCTATATTTTAAACACTTTACCCAATCAATAGTGTGCTGATGTGTGTTTAGACTGCGACACACATTAATACAGAGTACTAATATTTCTTTATCTATTCTACATTAAGGACCCTGGGCTTTAAGAAGGAAGTACAGGAGTTTGCACTGCTTTTCCTGGTATTTGATGAGAATGAGAGTTGGTAAGTTGAACCAACTATTGATATCACATTACCCTGACAAAATTTCAATATATCAAATAAAAAATGCAGTTGTGAGGTATTGGATTCTGCCAAATTTAATATTGAGCAAGATGATGTTCCACTTCCAGCGCTTCCCAGGTGACAGCATTCTGGAGATCTCAATAACAGTTATTTAATATCAAAGGAAATATTTAGTACACTTCAATATGGCTGCCAATATTAAGTTGTTATTGAGGAGAGGTGCTCTACATAAGACTGTCAAGACCAACTGCACATCACTTGTGATGATATTAATACAGTACGGGTTACTTGGAAAATTAATGTTGTCATTACAATTCCAGGTATCTAGATGACAACATCAGGACCAATATTAGGAACCCTCGAACAAACCTGAAGGATGAAGAAGCCTTCATTGAGAGCAACAAGATGCATGGTGAGTTAAAAGTCATTAATGAGCTCCAAACAAACGTGCCCCATTACACTGACATCTATAGAAATGTGCTAAATTCTCTCTGGGTTTGTTTCTCTGCCCGCTCAGCCATCAACGGTTACGTGTACGCTAGCCTGAACGGCTTGAACATGGATGTTGGTGACAAAGTCTACTGGTACCTCATGGGAATGGGCAATGATGTGGACATTCACAGTGCGCACTGGCATGGTCACAGTGTGGAATATAAGGTCAATATAAAAAAATGAGCACAAAGCACAAAAAATCGTGCCCACAGAGCTCATGGTGACGTCTCTAACTCTGCTTACTCTTCAGCTGGGTGGAAACCCTCATGTCACGGATGTGTATGAGCTTTTCCCAGCCACTTTCCAGGTAAAACACCAAACATTTACGGATTTCGGAGTTAGACATCAATTTAATTCAACTGGGGATGTATGTAATCACGGAAATCACGGAAAAAGCAATAGCTTAACATTTCCAGCTTCATAACTCTCTCTATGAAAACCGATTTCCTTCCCAGACCTGCGAATGAATTACAAAGCAAGACAATATGAAAGCATATCAGAAATGAGAAATTAACTTCTCATCAATGTTTTCATTTCGATGTTAAGTTTTGTAAGAAATGAGAGAGCACCATCCAACACAGGGAAAATTGCATCAACAGCCTGGTAAGATGGGTAGCTCATAAATATACAATTTTTCTTGTCATTTGTTCAGACAGTAAAGATGCGTCCACAGTATCCTGGGACCTGGCTGCTCCACTGCCACGTCTCCGATCATGTTAAAGGAGGAATGAACGCTCTGTACACTGTTCATGAGAAAGGTAAGAGTCTAAAAAGACATATAATACCGATGAGGACGATGATAGTGTGCAGAGAAGGTAATCATTGTTTTTTTTCTCCTCCACAGTACAGAGGAGGAGACTCATTGGCTGAACATTGGATCCAAACACAAAAAATCAGCAATCAGCGCCTGACTAAAAAACTCCCTGTAGAATCAATCATCTTAATATGAGCACAATTAATTCAAACACAGACTAATACACTTTCATTACCATTTTATATTAAAATGTACACTTTGATTAACATCTGACTAGTTTGATGTCTGTGGAAATATAAATAAATACAGACCACTTGAAGTTCATGTGACCTTTAGATTTTGACCATAATAACTGTACTCGGGCAGCAGGGGGCACTGCAGTCTAGAGGTACATTGCTCTGAAAATGAACTTGTGTCTACTGCCCTCTTGTCTTCTGACAAATGATCATTCCAGGACTGATCTCTGCAGGAATCCAAAGACGAGAATAATATTTGTCAAGTTGTACTTCCTGGGCTATTAAATAGAAAACAGCAGGAACTGGTGGCGAATGCTTTGGAAATAACTGTCACTTCAAAGATGTTCCTTTGACAATCTTTGTTTGTTTCTTTGAATTTTTTTAAGCATCCCAGACTCAAGTTAAATCAACTTACATTCAGACAAATTTCCTATTGTGACAGAAGAGGCTGATATGCACTCTAAATTCTACAGTGTTTCACATTCACAGCACATGGTGTTTAGTGGATCATCGTGCGACAAAAGCAAAGCCTCCATTAGGTGGCAGCACTGCTGTGGAAATGAAAGGGGTTTACCTGCAGTGGCGCTGAGGTGCTGGTGGACGGCTGCAATCACAGATCAGGGTGAAGGGGCTCAGGTTTGGCGCTGGCACGTGCACATGTCTGATTCTGTGGCTGCTGGACTGTGTCATCCAGTGTGAACGCTGTGACGGGCCACAAACACAGCAACAGCTCCCACCCGAGGCTCCAGATTTGTGCTCGCTGAAGCTCATCGCCTGGTTTAAATGCAGAGTAGAAAAAACAAGCAAACACATAAAATGTTTTCATTTTCCGCAAAAGAATCCATAAACGCTCTGTTCTTACAGCTGATATCACTGCAAACAAGGACGATTCACCTTGGACACACTTAAAGGGTTTCAAGGTGATGCAACTGTGAGCCTATGAGCTTCTCTGTGTTCCGTGGACGGACCTGTGGGGCTGCTGGTTCCACTCAAAGCAGAGAAATCGGACCACTTCAAGTCACCACAAAGCTCTTCCAAGCTTTGTTTGTGATTTCTACAGTTTTGTCTCACATTGAAGTTTAGCATTTTGTAAATAATTCCACAAAGTAAAGGTGTGATGAGTCACTTTAGAGTCTCGAAGCCTGATAAGAGCCATGAATATATTTCAAAAATAAATATGCACTCACAGGATGGCGAGGTGCCTCCTCATACTGATCCGAGTTGATTTTCATTGTTCAAAGGAATCTGTGATTGCACAGATTACCTATCAGCAGCTTCACACAACCCAAAAACGTTAAAAGCGCACACCTCAGCTCTCCCCCTCTATCACACACACACACACACACACACACAAACACGCTGTAGTGAGATCGGTGTCTAAGCAGCCACCTGCAGTCCTCCATTAGCTGGCAAGGAAATGGAATTTAAAAGATTCAGACCATGAAATATGACCAATAATGCCAGCTCTGATCTACACCCGTGCTGAATCTCAATGATGTGCAAACAGCCTCTGTCACACTCAACTAGCGGGACGTTGCCTGACACTTGCTCTCTCCCTCTCTCACGCTCTGAACCTCTTTGCTACACCTCGTGTTGGTTGTTGATGACACACACACATACTGGTATTAATGTGCTGTCAGCTGCGGCGGCTCAGCCAGAGATCAGGCTAGGGCATGTGATGGAGAGCACAGGGGACATTCTTCATATCAATTAATCAAAAATCAAAATCTTGTTTGGCCGCACTCATGGAAATTTGCAGCCCAAACTACAAGAAATTGCTCTATCAAATAAAATAACTGCTAAACAATCTGCTCTCATGGTGCCATAAAATGGCTGGTATGATGCATCTGAAATCCCCCCTACCTGAGTGCATAATTGCCCTTCATGTTTCTGGTATTTTAACTGGTTTCTAATGCACGCTGGCCTTGGAACGGCCCTGTCAGTATGCCTTTGCAACAAAAGCTTCTGGCTCGGGCTGGACAGAGGGGCCTATTAGGCTCTGACATCAGCATGTTGGAAGCAGATGGCTGGTGCTGCCGGCAGTCGTATCCCTCTCCCACACCGGGCTCTCTGGGTAGATTCGACATAAGCTTAATTAATGATTTGATAACTGCAGAGGCGTTAAAAAGGAGCACGGAGACAAGAATGAATTCCAAACGTAAGAATTAAAACCGCTCGGTAATATTTGAGGGGATTTCTTACCACATGCTCTCCCACAAGCTACACCCTCTCCCACCTTCCCCCCCTCTCGGTGCTAGCTGGGATCAGCCCGCTGCGTGTGCCACATCACGCTGCGAGGAGTGGAAATATCGCAGAGATAAGAACGCAGCAAAAGCAGCTGCTTACCAAAAGCTGCGGCTCTGTGGGAGCCGTCACACCAAAGGGAGCAGCTGGTTGTTCTTAAAATTTAGATCGAGTTGAGTCAGCCATCTGCAAGAAGTCAGTATGGAAAAATAAACCCATGCCAACAGATCTCAGTAATAAATACGAGCACATCTCTATCTAAGATGTCATAGGTGGGCTATACGACTTGGTTATTTGAGTGGCACCGCATTTACATAGTGACCCCTCGCTTCCCAAGTGGAGAAATGGTCATTGTAATCAATACATGTTGATGTAATTGTTGAAGAAGTTGACCTTTGTGAGTGCCTGATAGAATATAAATGCCCATATCCCTACTTTATTGAATATATCTGTAAATACTCGAACTGAGGACTTACAACCAAAACACATATCAACGTTTGAGTGAATTAAAAACTTTGAGATGTAATAAAATCCCAGGTTTGCCCACACTTTAGTTTAATTATTCTCCAGAAATTCATAGTGGCAAGATTGGAGAAAACTGCTAACTTTCCCGCAGGTGTCCTCAATTCAATCGTTAGTATGACGTCACCGCCGTCCCCGTGCTTTATGGTCGTTCACTTACACGTGCCGAAAAAAGGTCCCGCGTATGAAAAAGACCGCGAATTCCGGGCAGTTATGTGAAGCGGACGTCACGTGTAGCGGTTGGAAAGGGAGCGTCGTTTGTAAAAAACAAAACAAAAACGTTTTAAAACTCACCAGAAGAAGCGGAAACCGGCCAGCAGAGTCCGCCATGACACCGTGACGCAGCTGAATTCACACCTGCTGCTACAATGAGGTGAGTGCACGATAGTGTCGGCCGCCATATTGGAGAGGTGTAGTCGTTTCCGGGTTGTCTATTGTGGTCAAACCGTGGTAAAAAATCCAGAATGTCTGATCTGATGAGTTTGTTTTCTGATTTTAAAAAAACATGTAGGCTGTGTCCGAAATTGCCCCCCAACCTCTACAGCCTCATGTAGGAGTTACGCTATTTTCTAGTGGTGTCTCAAACCTTAGTTGGCAAATTCATCCGACTCTAAACTTTTCATAAAGCATTGAAAAAAGTAGTGACTGCCCTTCAGTTTCCAGTCCATGGGTCCTCAAAACCGAATTTTTATGAATGAGAGTCAATGAGAAGATAACAATTATGTTCCGGTCCCGTTTGAATTGTGCCATGGATTTCACGTATGTTGTTTGTTGTTTTTAAAGATAAATTTTCATGCAAAGAAGACTACAATTTAGCGCGAAGCAGTTTTGATAATATTGGGTTTCGCGTGACGCCTATCTGTTAACTACAGCTCTTCGTTGCTAGACGTCACCACTTCGTCATACTTCGCCGCTCCATGGTCACGAGTGGTGGATATCCCATCATGCATTGCGTCTCCAGCGGCGCTGCTGAAAAAGAAAAAAAGATGCGCACGGAAAAATGAAGGCATTTTTTTAAACATAACTTTTTTCATTTCATGAACATCACACATATTTGTTTAAGAATAATCCCGTTTTAGTAATGTGGAAATTATAATGGGATAACTGGAGGAGCCGTCACACCATCCTCGGAAGTGTGACACATTGTAATGGTGCGACATCAGTGACATCATCGTGTATTGACCGAAAGCTGTTGCGAATGAGCTCATTATATAGTCCTCTATATAGTGTACCATCTATATAATATACCTCTATGGGGAGTACGGATGAGTAAATGATTTTGGACTCAGCCGTAGTCCATGGTGATGCTTCAAACAGGCTTCCAGCCTGCTCAAAACACACCTTTCATTTTTCCAATCACCACCGAAGAACATGCCATCTCCTCTGGCCAGGCTGGAAGGGAACATATTTGTGCGCCTGTTTCTATGGAAACATGGCATGTCCTGTGTCAAGGGGCAGTGTGCGTGATCTCGGTGGCTCCGTCGCTGCATTTGTAAAGCCTGCGAAACGTGGCATGTTAATTCCTTTGTCTCCCAAGAGGAGCAGAAACACCAAATAGCCACCTGTCAGCAACAGAAAATCTCCCCAGGCAAGGTAACAGTCAGCAATAAATAAAATCCCTCCACCATTGAAAAGCAGAGTCATGTTAATCCCACAAGTCGCTGAAGACTTCGGCCTGAATCTGTCCTTCCTTCCTGCGCGCTTCTTCGGCTGGCAGTTTGTGCGAGAGCCATCTGTTGTTAGGCATTAAGCACCATTGTCTTCTCGGACGAAAGCTCTGCTCAAACACATCACACGTTCTTCTCATTAAGAGCGTGACAGAACAAATACATCCAAACGGCGAATAGACGGCAGCTGCTTCTTCTTTTAAGTCATGCTTAAATTTAATTCATCTATAATTAGTGGTTTGTCTTTTATTTATGTGTGTCTACTGCAGCAAAAATATAGACTCCTTTACATTTTGAACTCAAAGACCAAAAAGACATAATGACTTTCTTTGGATTTTTAACCGGTGCTCCTTGGGCATGTTTTTCCAAAGCCATGTAGTTTCTGATTATGAACAGCTAAAATGTGATTTCAGATCTAACTTTGAAACTTTTGCCCTTCCACATACTTCTGTATTCTCTTTTGATTGATTTTCATAGTTTTTTTCCCCCCAAAGGCAGCTCTGGCATCTTGGAAGAAACCTTTTGGCTTTCTGAAGGTTTTTTTTGTCCCTGTCCTCCATTTCTCATGACCATGAGGTGGCATCAAATATTTTGAAGAATTGTGTATTTCAAAAAAGAAAAAGAAAAAAAGAAAAAACAAGTTAGATGATGATGGAACAAAAATGACAATATTCATGTGAAATTCCGAATATGTCAAACGTTAAATTGCTTTTTGGGGGGGAAATAAAAAATGTCCTTTTGCTCATTTAGCAATTTTTTTTCTCCACATTATAGAGATGCTATTCTTTTGCTGACTAGCGATATTAGAGATTGACAAAGAGCAGTTCTCCCTTTGTATTCTTCACAAGGACACGCCTGCAGAGGCACGCTGACCTTCACCTGCCATCACTTCCTGCCTCCCATTTCATGTCGTGTCATGGCAGTCAACAATAAGGCAAGTGTAAGCAATGTATGATTTTTGACTTGAGTTCTTAAAGATGTTTGTTTTAAAACGGGCATTTCCAAGGTTCTAATTAAAATATGATGCTTTGTGTTGCGGCTCAGTGTTAATGTGTACTATGCATGGGGCTCCTGACCTTGCTTCTAGTGAAGGGCTCTGATAATCCGAAGATGATTACAGATCATATGGAAGCAGAATGTTAATTTTCTGAATCGTCTCTCCAGCAGAAATGCTCTGCAAGCTGTTCAGCTGATTGGCAAGGCCAAACCGGTGTAATTAAAAGATTTAATTTTAGATAAAGACAACAGCAGCACTTGTAGCAACAAACATTTACACATAACGTGGAGATGTTTTTCAACATACATGCCAGATCCTTCATCTTAAAGTGCACGAATATCAATTAACACAGGCTTCTTGAATTGGTTCTTGTTATCCAGGTTAATAAAACGAGTTTATTAAAAAAGGACAAAGTAAGAGCCTGTATGATTGTCAAAGCTTCTTTTTTGTTTATTGTTGTTGTGCCTGCTGATCATCTTATTTTTTAGGGGAATAACTGTTTGCATTGAGTTTAGCCAAGGACAAATATGTGCTCAGACATCTCCATTCTCTGTAGTCAACTCTCCTGGTGACAAAAAAAAAACCCTAAACAAAAAAGCCTCCTGTGTATTACTGTGATTGAATGACCTTGAGTTTGTTTGTTGCTGTCAAACGCTAAAACAATGCTGCTGAAGCTGGGGACTTTGATTCTGAAGAATCAAAGTTTTCCAGCAACATTCAACAACAGCAGATTAAGACTCTCCAGAGATGTCGGCATCCACTGCTGTCAGACGTCCTGCTTGCCTTTCTTTCTCTTTAAAAGCTCCGAATGTGAAGTTGAACATAGCTCAGAAGCTGCCATAAATTTTCACTAATTACATGCCTAATAGGCTGCTATTATTACGGAATCTGCCGGGCACAAACACCTCGTTATATTCAATCCACCTCAGTCAGTTTCTCCAAAAATGGTAATTCTGTTTCAGGTCACTGACAGCCCATTAAAAGTAATTATGAATTCATTGTTGTGAACAGCCAAAGTCACAAAGTCATAAATCATTCGTGTCCTCGGCACTAAGCCTGATCAAGCTGAATGGAAAACATTTAGTGCAGAGAAGTTCCCCCCCTTTAAATCCAGTGATTAAGGCACATGGTGTTACAAAGGATTGAGCGAACAATGTGCTGAGGAAATGACTAGAGCGGATTTTGGCAGACTGGAGGTCAGACTGTGCGGGTGGCAAGTGGCCTCTTGGTTAGAGAGTAGGCGTTATCATTGATTTCAGCCTTATGTTGTACTTTATGTCCATCTGTGAGTCTGTGAATAAGAGGACAGATTTAAAGAGTGGGACACAAAAGCATCCCCTTTTCCTAAGAATGACACTTTAATTGACCAAAAGG